>WURT03658913.1:0-18357 GCA_009936505.3 Holothuria glaberrima
TTTTTTTTAGGTTCTAAAAAAAACGTAAATTTGGATCACAAATTTTATTAAAAACGGTAGCATATGTGGCACCAAATTGCATGTGGAACACCCAAATTTTCAAAAATTTTCAAAGGGGGAGGGGACATCCCCTCCTACTCAGACCCCCGCCCAGGCCGATGATCAAACAACATACTGCATCCCCTCCCGCACCTAACCCTAGCTGTTTGTATATTTCAATGACTTGGTGAGATATTCTGTGAAAATTTATGTTTCTCCATTTAACAAAACTTATTGCCCCCTGAACCTGGTTTCCCCCACCCCCTGCTCTCCAAGTCTGGTTACGGGCCTGGCGTGTGTATCATACAGAAATAAACACATGTTACTATCTGTGTGACTGTCATGATGTTTTATGGTAGTTACGCATCATGACTAACAGTTAACTTTTAGCCCTTCATCTAATGAGCAAATAATGGGGAGAGCCCCCACCCCCGAAATTTAAGTTACTTCCCCTCCCAATGGGTTACTTCCCCTCCCAATCAACGCCCTAATCCCTGTCACATCAAAGTGGTAATGAAACATTTAATCCACTGACATTGCAGTGGGGGTTTGCACCATTTCGGTATAGGCCTACCTATAAATTGCCAATACCCTTACACACCACCACCGGCTTCCCATGTAACTGGTGGAATCTTATTCAGTGAGGAAGTTCACAGATGAAAGAGCAACTGCATTTTAGCTCGACTAATTGTGACTGATATTATCTACTCGTACAAAAGGCCATTCCTATAAAATAGATACGGTTTATTGGCAAATCCCTTTTCATCCATAAACTGATAGTGTTGCTGATGATTATCGGTAGAGTTAAAGGTTTAGACATGTATCACGTGACGTCACGTGTGCCCCACCCCATGCTGGGGTGGGGGAACACGTGGAAAGCTAGCTGTGTTTTCGGGTACACATGTGCACATTCAGTAGGTAATATTGAAGCCTACGCTCACTGGGTATAGGGACTTCCATGTAAGCGTGGACGTCTTCGCCTCTCTAATTATTGTTCCTCCAATACAGCTGCTTTTGCGTTGAGATAAAAAAAAAATAGAACGAGGGTTTAAATAGCTAGTTCGATAATTCGTATTCTGCAAGGACGTCACACACACACACACACACACACACACGAAATAAACAAACCAAGCGGAGCACACAGTAGGCCTAGGTCCCCCACTAGCGGCTCGCCTTAGGGGCACGGGGCGCCTACCCCCCCCCCCCCAAATGGCAAAGCATGGTCTTCAAAATCTTCCAAGAATAAAAGAACATGTAATTCGAGATGGTTTAAATAAAAAATATTTTTAAATTTAGACGAAATCATCCCTCTCTACAAATATGACATTACTTATGAAGTTGTGTATATAACTATTGCAAAATTCTCCACTATTTTCAAATATGTGTTTGTTCCTTATTTCAAGATTCGCGACCTAAGTTTACGTTGTTTAAATAAAACAATCCAGAAAACTAATATTTTGGAGCTTCTTGAACCACATTGTGACACAATGATGGAAGAAACAACAAAATATTTAACTGGAGCTCTTTTTATACAAATAGATCAAGCCGCTTTGCCTGTTTCCGCTGCCTTTTACTCTACCCTTATGGAGTAGCGGTTGGCTGATAGCTCATGACTAACTGCCTGAGATGGCTTTTGAAGACTATATGGGGCATCTCTGTAATACAACCGTACGCCTGATGTACTTCTCGGAGCGGCAGTGGCGGCGGAACCGGGAGGCTGGGGGCTAAGCCCCCAATGAAAAAGGTGAGGGGCTAAAGTTTATTTAGCCCCCCCACCCCCCAATATTTTCCAAGTTCAGACATGAGATCCATATTTCAAGGCTGGGTACATGCAGCTTAAAACCCTCGGGAAGTGCCGTTTTCGGCCATCTGGAGGTTTTGTAAAGTCACAAATTTTGTTGTACGCTCCACGCCAACCAATGGTGGCGCTCCGCTTAGATAGTCTTCCTGGCGCTCAGCCCCACCAATATTTTTTTTCCGTTCGCGGCGGAGCAGATCCTTGATATTGCCGAGTGGGGAGGGAGATCGTCCAAACCCTCCTGCCTACGGACTTGATTCCCCCCCCCTCCGAACAAAATTTCTTACAGCTGCCCCTTCCCACCTATTTTTGTGCGTCCCCAATTTACCAGTCCGGGTGTTTGTCCGTTTCGAAGGAAAACCAAAATTTTCAAATGGGGCAAAAGGTTTAACGACAAGGTTTAACGAGCAACGCGTGGAATTATGGTAACATAGGGAAAAAGGCGGTGCCCACGAAAAATTTTCCTTCGGATCAGAGGAAGAGTAGATTCTCCGAAAAGGGGATTCTCCTCAAACCCCTGGGGAATCTTCCAAGCTATTTACTTTCAGTACATACATATATAAAACTTAATATAGCCAGCCTAACTGCCACGAAAATATTGGTCTCCATCCCGGACTTTACGGCAGATAAAAATACAAATTTTATACCAAAGAGCCCGTTTAGATGCAGTCACGAACAAACATCACACCTAACAACCCTCCCTATATTTGCAATGAGTTTAAAAAAGGATAAGTGGACAGTTTTCTAAAATTAATTCTAATTTTGAAGTACGTTTTGTAGGTACCAGTGTGAAACGTGTTACGACGATATGGACTGATGGGCTCATGTGCAGACGAATTATCAAACTCGCTTTTTGGACGTAAATTCGTCAATTATTTTGCAACCACGTATCTTAAAAGTTACATGCAATCGTTTCAACCTTAGAAATTCTTTAGCTCATACTACCCTGTCCCGCTAGACAGAGCATTTCGTGAGATGGGGTCGGAAGGGCGTGACCGCGGCCCAGGAGCGGGGACGGCGCGCAAACCCGGATACTTTTCTCCCCTCCACTTGAAGAGTTTGCATAAGCTTTGCATAATACATTTTACACATGTCGTCACTTGAAAAATAGCTCTCGCCCTAGAAGCTATTTTGTCCCTCTTCTTCAATGTCTTGTCCGGCTACGAGCCTGAGGAGGGCAGTGTGAGAATAGTTGCATGTTCATAGTAAGGGCTGCCTCTATCGGTGATTTGCAAATTTATGTTCTGTGGCTGAACTAGGATTTTTAAAGTGGTTGAGGAGGAATGACCACAAATGGAAATAGTATTGGTCTTTTCCTTTCAAAGAATTAGGAGGCCTAATTGAATCAATATTAACACAAATCCAAAAGGGGCCAATGGTCTGCTTATGACGTGAATTTCATTGAGCTGATATATATGCAGGGACCTTAGAAATATAAGGGTTAATTGTTTCATTTTTTTCTCCTCCTTTTTCCTCTCTTTCTGTTTTAGATTCAACAATGGACGGATGACATTGCCGCAGAGTATAGCTTCGTTACCAAATTCAGTTTTGGTACAACATATGAAGGTCGAGATATAGGGGCTTTGGAGGTTTGAAATAATCTTATTTTCCGTTTCACTTAAATAAGTTTAAGCCTTAATTACAAAAGTTGGTCTGCTTTGATGAGCTTTTTTACTAATGGAAAGAATTTTAAAAAGACTTCAGGCCAAATTGTTAATTTGTGTACGTGTGTTAGTGTATGTATGCGTAGCCATGGCATGATTACGTTTTGCATTTGGAATTCTTGTTTGAAAATGTTCCGGTGAATTCTTCAAGGAATATTAGCAGGCGCGGTTTTTACGGGGGGGAGGCTTTGGGGGCTCAAGCCCCCCCCCCTCAAATTCGCTCAAGCAACCCCCCCCCCAAAAAAAAATTCCATGGTTGTGTATTATCTTCATGCTATATTTGAGTGTATTGAGAAAAACAAATTTGCCCAATACATTTGTACCCATCGTGGTCCAATGGATTTAGTTTCTGAAATGTGTCGTGCAGATACTAGGCAGGTAATCACGTTTCTTATATCCCATGTGCACGTACGTACACGGAACACCGTTGTTTTGAATGCATGTAGTACGCGAGCCACCCTTCGCCTTAGAAATGTATTACAGTAATTGGCACAGTGCAGGCACCTACTGGCTTACCCAGCTGCATTCTTACGTTCGACGCCAGTCCCTACATGAATGAGTTTGTCAAGGGAAACTCGTCTGAGTCTCAAAATCACATAGCTTTATGATTTCATAACATGGAAAATTGAGCCAGATGAGTAACATCTATGATAGTATGTACATACATGTAAATCAAGTTAATGGATTAATCATTTGTTGGGAGTCACTTCGTCGCTAATCTTGTCAAGTTATACTGGCAATCCTTTTTACTGAGTCAAATATACAGGCCGGATCGTTACTCCCATCAATGTAAACAGGTCCGGTTGCTCTTATCTCAGTAACGCCAGCTACATTCTTCCAAATTAAAAAATATATGCCCGTACAGTGGCGTACGCATGGGGGGCATTGGGCCGTGCCCCCCTCATGGATACCAATTTTTTTTAGATCCTAGAAATACGTTATTTTGTAACACAAATTTTACTTCGAAAGGTAGCATATCTGGCACCAGACTGCATGTAAGGGTACCTAATTTTCCAAAAATTTTCAAAGGGGGAGGGATTGTCCCCCATGGCTCCCTCACCGATGCCAAATTTTTTAGTTCCTAAAAATACGCAGATTTTGTAACACAAAATTTTACTTCAAAAGGTAGCATATGTGGCACCAGATGGCATGTTAGGACACCTAACTTTTCAAAAATATTAAAAGGGGAGGGGACACCCCCTCCCCCAGACCGGCTATCACACAACATACTGCATGCCCCACCTCGAGAAAAGATTTTATCCTTCCGTTTCGACCCCCCCCCCCCAAAAAAATCCTCGGTCTAGAACCGCGCCTGAATATTGGATAAATGTACTGAATTTGAGATTTCATTAATCGCTGAAAATATGAAGGAAACTAGATTATTTGTGCTTAAACTGTCGAATGCAAGTTAACATGTGTTTGTATATTGACTTGAAATTATGTTGGATAGTAACAGTTTGTTATACCTCCTTATATTAACAGATTGCTGCACCCCCTACTCCCGGAGCAAAAGATCCAAAACCTGTTGTTTATTTTGAGGGCGGTATTCATGCAAGGGAGTGGATTTCTCCAGCAACTGTAATGTACTTCACTGCAAAGGTAATTTCTATTCGATTTAGAATTAAAGTGACTGTTGTATTGCCTCAGACATGTTCAGAAATAACTTTACAGCTCTATTAACAATTGGTGACTACTCCCTGATTGACATCAATTCAGACAATAGCATCACTCTGATTGGACAATAATGATTTGTGCCGATTTTACCTAGCTGCCTAGTGTAGCGAACAACCCCCACACAGTTAGTGTTGGAATATGGGCTTGAGCTATTTAGAGTCATTAAAGGCTACTGTGAGCCTTGTTAGCGAGGTGCACGAAACAGGTGTTATTTTTATTTGTGTGTGTGTGTGTGTGGCGTGTGAACGAGGAGCTAAAAGTAAAATTAACAGAAAATTTTTACTGTCCAGGCTAAGGCTTGTTGCCCGTTTTTACTAACTTCTGAAATACGTCATTGAGGGTTATGATTCCCATTTGTGTATACATCCTCTCAGAAAAATGAAATCTTGTCAGTTAAGTTATGACTTAAATATATATATATATATATGAAAAGTGAGTGAGAATAGGTATAGATACAGTCGCATATAACTTTCGTAGGAATTTCCTCTCACGTTGGCAACCTTTGCCTTATTATGAAAGAGGTTCCCAATTATAATTAAAAGTCAATTGAATATATTTATATATATATATATGTATATATATATAAATATACATATCTATGTATATATATACATATGTATCTACATATACATATCTATGTATATACATGTGTGTATAAATATACATATCTATGTATATATATACATATGTATCTACATATACATATCTATGTATATACATGTGTGTATATATAGATATTTATATACATGTGCATTGTACGCACAAGGTATGGTTAACAGATTTGCACATGAAAATGATGTTATATACCTTAAGTCAATGCAGGATCGTTCCGAAATACCTTTAAATATTTTATTTCATTAAAACTTGAAGCCAAAGAAAAATATGGAGGGGAACATTATTGGTTAAACTCTCAGTAAATGTGACAAATAACCAACCAGAAAATAAAAATATGTAGAATTATTCTCGAATCCTCTAGTTCACTGGGAGTAAAAATAAATGCATGATGTGCTTCCTGGCTGACATAAAGTTTTAGGTGAAAAAAACAAAAAGCGACCCTATCACGGCAGGTTAACGCAATTTGAAGCAAATTTCAATATCGGTCGACTTATAATAGGGGCAGCAAACACGTGCACTTTTACAAACGCACAGCATATAGTAACTCGTTTTCGATTTATGCTGAAAACCTGTGAGCAATTTTACACATTCTTTTCCATTGGCAATGTGACAAAATCACGAAGTTTGTTATTAAATATGAACTGCTTTTCGTGTCTTTCTTAAGACTAGGATTTTAGAGTGACTGAATTTCACACATGAACTCAACCTTACTTCAC
Organism: Holothuria glaberrima; assembly: GCA_009936505.3. Classification (NCBI taxonomy): domain Eukaryota; kingdom Metazoa; phylum Echinodermata; class Holothuroidea; order Aspidochirotida; family Holothuriidae; genus Holothuria; species Holothuria glaberrima. The sequence goes on from WURT03658913.1 coordinate 6,507, forward strand.
CCAAATTCACCTCTACCCACCACCTCATTCTCTCAAGATGTTCTAACCATGTGACTATTGAAAGACAAAATTTTATAACTAGATATTTCCATTTGAATCAGTTTTTCTTTGAATTTTACAGCTATTGGAAAACTATGCTAACGGAGACAATGACGCCAAACGAGTACTAAGCATGTTTGATCTACATATTATCCCGAGTTTAAATGGTGACGGATATGTCTTCTCATGGACCGACGTAAGTCAGTTGCAACTCCACCGACCCATAAGGCTATGAGGTAGAGGATATGAAGGTAGCTGGAGGTTCCCCTCTCCCCCGCAAAATCCATGTCATGATTGATGCCATATCGAGGAAATTTTCATCGAATCACCCCCCCCCCTCCATATCTGGTTGGGTATTTGACCATGTACGGGCCTACCATGGAACTGTTTCCGAATTGCTCCAATACACAACTTATCATTAATCTAGTGTTAATATAAAGTGTAAAAAGCTTGGAAAATCGAAGAAAGATGTGTTTAGGTCAGATGAAAGCAGTATCGAGTATGTCCTGTCAAGATGAGTAATCTGCAATGAGGTGCTCCATACTTTTAATACATCATACATTAAAATCATTAAAATAAGCATTTTTTCTCTTCAAAATATGTTATCAGTGCCCACAACTTGCTTATGCGTAGATAAAATAAGGATGACGCAGTGTAGTCGCAAAAATCAGGCCTATTGGCAAAAATTTTGTTCAGTGCCACATTTGCCAAACAAGTTGTTAATATATCGTAAGAAACTACATAGCAAACAAAAAAGCTCAAACATTTCAGTGCATCATCTGGCTAATGACGAGAGAAGACATAGCTCCTGAAATGTCCTAAATAAGTATTGTCTACCTAGTGGACTGATTTTTAAGGAAAGTTTTGAGAATGAAACACTACATTCCTGATGAGCTTAGGAATGTTTGCCTGCTACTTATAGTAAGTGTGTCAAAGTATTGCGCTATGGTGTCAAAAAGTCTAATACTTGACAGACACTTTCTCCGATGCACCGTATTTAATAATTTAGGGATCGCTAAGTGGGTATTCAGTGTAGGAATTTATGGAGTAGATATTGATAATGTATTAAGAATGATTTCCTAAACTGGCTGGACATGCTTCAGTGATGAAATGGACAAAGGCCAACAACATCGGCGATGACGATGGCGGTGACGATAGCGATGAGGATCGCGATGTCGATGACAATGACAGTTGCCATCATGATGGCGATTACGATAGCGATGACTATGTAATTTTCAATGACGATGACGATGACGGTCGCGATGACGATGATAATAGCAATAGAGGTGACAATGATGATGGTGTACATCAACAACGTTTAACACGGGAAAAGTATACGCCTAAAGTGGCTTACCTGAGACTAACTCACAGACATCTAAAAATGTTGATACTCGATCACGTGATTAAAAATCTGCACCGCTCGAACGAGGGAAGGCCTATCAGAATGATGGCCGCCTTTCTATCGTGGTTTGAGTAATTTGATGAAGAGTTTTAACATTTCAAAAAGAATTCAAAATTGGTAAGAGGAAATTCTAAGATTCTTCATACTAATGGTTGATTTTTGCCATGCCTTGTAAGTTTCGAATATCCATCTAGTTTCGCATCTCAAAATGTCGATTAAGTCCAAACCTACATGGAGACATTACATCGCAGCCGGTTCTAAAACCCTACCACGCATGTTCAGTGCAACTTTCTACGTATGATGGTACAAGACCTTGGTAAGTCGCAGACTATGAACTGTGACCTTAACCCATATCATACATCTCTTGCACAAAGCTTTATCATATCGTGGGAATATAAAATCTTTTGTCTCTATTGTTTTTAAATACATTAGTAACTGAAAGCTGTTGAACTTTTCGTTACAGGAGCGCCTTTGGAGAAAGTCCCGTCAACCTAATCCCGACTTTGGATGTATGGGAACAGATCTAAATCGTAATTTTGGAGCCTTCTGGGGACGTAAGCTAGAATTAAAATGTTTAAAGTGTTTTGCAAATTAGGCAAATCTCCAGCGAGGTTGTCTGACTAGCAGGCCCGTAGCCAAACAAGGTACTGAACTGGGACTTAGGGGTAGAAATAGTGCTAAATGCATTCAGACAATGGTTATTTTGAATTTTCTAGGGGACAAAAAATTTGTGCAGCCCCCCACCCCCACCTTTCTCTTGGCTATGGGCTTGCTGACGTGCAGAATCACTTTTCCAATTTTATCAGAACTGGAAGTCACATTTGTTACATTTGGGTGATTTTATGACTTTGAACCCTGTCCTTGGGGTAGAGTTTTGTTAAGGTCAAGATTACATTAAAAATTCTAGAAACTTTACCAAAGATAGCACCATTTCGAGCCACCTTAAGTGAACAAAAATTTATCAAAAGAAAGGGGACTACCCCTCCCCTTAGACCTTTTCCTAGGACGGCACCTCCGCATGAGGTGGCAAAGAACTGATAACAAGTGAAAACTATCGTAAGTACGCTTAGGCAAGGTTTAAGCTGACTCTCTGGTTAATCTGGGTAGAACAACGACATCATCTGTAGCAACCCCATCCATCACCAACTCCTAGGGGCGCCACTGAATATAGGCTGACTTTAACATGTCCCGCTTAGAAGTTTGAAATTTATTCCCGCAAATATTACCAATTTGATACAAAAGTTTGAAATTTTCTCAACAGTTGTCCTGTATTCTTAATGTCCATGTTCATGAGATGGTCACTGAACCAAATAGTGTCGTCTAACAGTGGCTTATCTTTCAAGTAACGAAACGATACTTTTTCTTCTTGGAATACTATATAACCCTATGGATACTACTGGTAGCCAGTAAGCAACTAACCGTATAACTGATGACCTGCATACATCAAGGCGTCACCAATAATCTTCCATTGGATTGTAAATTAAACTCCAGTGAGTCAATTTTGCAATATCCGACCCGTTTGGAGTATTAAACAGGTACAAGCTACCCTTCTTATGACAGCTATAAATTTCTTCTCTCTGTTTTCAAAAGTATATACCATGACCATTGAAACTGTGAGCTATATGAGAGCTTTTGTAATAGAGTGGTGCTTCCCCTATGAACTTGACCCAAAATGAAACTTTCTTAAACAACAGCAGAATATTATGCGTAACCTGACAGGCTACACAGTCGATATCTCTGATTTCTCAGCAATCAGTATACTTTAATACATTCTTCACGTAGCCTTCCTTGCTCCCTGGAAAGTTTTTAGGGACGAAACTTGCTACGAAAAATTTTCGGCGGAGGAATCTTCTTGAATTAGTGATGGGCAATCATACATGCAATGACTTTAATCTACCATTCTGAAATGTACACCTTATTCTAATCACGTAACGAAAAATGACCACTTTGTCAATTCTTATCCATTTGTTATGATCTAATTTCCCTTCATGTAACTTGATATTCATCTAACATCAGATATGAAAAGGTAGCTGTAAGTGTCCACGTCTGATTGTGTTTATGTGAGCAAAAAAGGGTGTCGTTTATTCTGCTAAACAGTGAGTCCGATTACGTTCAAACTTGGCGGGTAGATACCTGACCATAAAAGCTTATGCATGAGCAGTCGATGACGTCATGGCCCAAAGGCCAGAGGTATTGGTCAAATAACCAAAAATTTCGCCGTTGTTGTTTATCAGTATATTGGAAAAGGTCTTTAAACCACTGGATATGTAGAGAATAATGAGAAACAAATTAAATAGTGCTTTTCGGTTGATATGGGAGGTCAAAGGTCAAATGTAGGCCAAATGTCAAATTGGCTTAGATTATGAGAAATTAAGTGTCGTCAACTCCTACTAAAGTGTGAGTCCGATCAAGTCAAACTTGATGGGTAGGTACATGACCATGAAGACTTATGCATGTATTGTTAATGATGTTCGATAGGTCAGGAGTCAAATGACCTATGAGTGGTCCTTTGCCATTATTTGCTAGTTACATGCTGAAAAATTGCATTAACCACATAGGCATTAGCAACTCTATAGATTGCCTTCTTGTTTGCTTTAGTTCTTTTATAGTGTTACAAAGAAAATTCTTGAAGACATACACTCGTCACCCCAAAGTAGATTTTAAGTGTGCGGGTATCAAAATTCTCAGCTGGTAACTGCTCTATGATTGACAACAAATTTTGAAAGTTCAAAAGATGCAGAGTAGCTCACATTCCACACAATGCAGAAAGAGTGCTTGGATTACACATTATAGCCTTGTGTGCCCACCAGGACATGGTCTTGAGCAATAAAATAGGTTTGTGTCTGCACTAGTGGTTGTGGGAGGAGTCACAAGCTGCGCATTTGGAAGAATTGGAACTGTCTGGAATGACAACATATGTCATGTTGTCTGAAACAAGCTAAATTTTCCCATTGAAACATGCCTCCCGCCGACCACTGAAATATTTAAGAAGCCTTGCTTAAAGGAAGGACATATGTCAACATATATACATGTCTCTTTTTCTTCCTTTCAGAACGTGGTGCAAGCCCATGGCCGTGCTCGATCGTCTTCCGTGGATTCACAGATATGAACAACAAGGAAACTGGCGCCGTTGACAACCACTTCAAAACTTTAAATGCTAATAATCGTGAAACAAAAGTATTCATAGATTGGCACAGCTATTCTCAAGTAATATTGGCCCCTTGGTCTTACGATAGCATTGTGGAACTTCCTGTCGACTCCGAAATGCAAGTAAGTTGATAGGGTAAACACAATGGTTCTTTTGTGTAGGAGTTAAATTTTTTTTCAAAGATAACGACTTTCGTCAATCTTTGTACGATCACTGTATCCTCATTGCAGTCGCCCTCAGTCAAACAACCGAGCACTTACAACAAACGGACCTCTAGCCAAGGAAGGCGTAGGAGTTGGGACATCGTGCCCTTACAAATCTCCTCAAAAATTGTAAAAACGAAAATTGTTATTGCCTTATTAACATATCTCAACATTTCTCCCCCTGAAAATATATATTTTGCCACTTAGAGCTTTTCTGCCCCCTTCAACACTTGCCTTGCTCCGGACCTGACGATGAAGCTAGAGGGTCTTTTCCGGATGAAATAATAGAACGCCACATTTTTGAGAAAGTTTAGATGACCTTTATTGATGACATATGTAAGGAATAGCAATGAAAGCAAAAGTCAGTATGTATACTGCTGGGTTCCTTTCCACGAGTTTTCACAAGTTGTGATGTAACTATTGACCTAGAACATTACATGCGCGCTGTGTAGTTTATTGTTTTAATTTAAGAGTCTCGTCAGTGCAGGTGTGGGACGGGGGGAAACGCGGGTAACGAATGGGACAGGGGTTAGGAGGTTAAATGTCCATGCCTCAAGTGAGAAAAAATTGAATAATGCTGACAAATCACTTATTTATTAGGACAATGTTCCAGTGTGGCTCCCTGTCCTCCGATTTGCAATCCTTCTCACAATGAAACACCATGAGGAGGTTGCTGAACCACAACCCCATAGAGAAGGCCTTAAAATTCGACGACGCTTCCGGCGTTGTTGGACTGGTGTTATATGAAACCTCCCTAGCTAGATCACGTTTGTACGCACATGTATGAAGGTTACTTTCAAATCACGTGACAACTGCAAAACTGCAATGAACATTAACATTTACGTCACTGGCTGTATCACTTGATCTTATTTTCAGCTTGCTGCTGCATCGGCGATGGCCGCTGCCATGAACGCTACCAACAACGTTGCTGGTGGATACATTCACGGACCATCGGCAAGGCTTTTGTGTAAGGACTTCTCTTAACACCTTTCGTAAGACATGCACACTGGTGGATCCAAGGGAAGCAAAGTTGGCCATGCCCCCCCCCCAAAGGTGGGCCAGTCGAGAATTATACCTAGGAAAACGAAATTTCTTAGATTACTTCACAGTTGTACACTTTTGTTGCACCAAATCCATCTGATGGCTCTCAGTTATAGAAAAATTTTACCTTAGACCCCCTCCCCTATTTCACTGTACCACCAGTTTGGCCTTCCCAGACAAAGTCCCTGGATCCACCGGTGGACACACATACAGTGGAGTCCAAAGCAGTTCTCAATTCTAAAATTAGTCCCTAAGTTTTCAGTTATTTCCATTTCAAGACCTCTACGAGGTTAAAGTGGCTGGTTTCAGAACAACGCCCACATTAGACGATTTCCCCGTACAACTCATGGACGAATCGTCTGGACATTTTTCATCCTGGAAAATTCCTGCCTACCTTACTCCCCCACCTCTCCAACAGCACGACAAATTGTCCTAGGAAAATTCAATGAAATAATTTCCCCGAGACAGTTGTCAGGGGAAACTGTGGGAATTATTGAAGGGAGGAAGTTATGCAGGGCTTGTTCTTGACCGGGTGACAATTTCCCAGACAATTTGTCCCGGGTAATTCTTCGTGAGGATTTTTCCAGTTAAAAATTCTTTACTGAAATTGTTGATATGTCATTCTACCAAGTTTTTCTCACATTTTCGGTGGTAGAATAGGAATAAACCACATTTGTCGGACTATTATTGTCTCATAAACCGTCTCGACTCCAAATTTAGCAAACTAACGGACTCGGCTTCGCGTTGTCCGTTATTTTGTCAGATTTGGAGTCTCGACGGTTTATTCACCAATAATAGTTCGCCAAATGCGATTTATTCCTTAATTATCATTAATTCTTTGTAAATCATGAAGTTTTGAGAAACACAAACTTGACCAATAAGGGAGTTTTCCTTGGTCTAAGGTTTTGTTTCAACCATGAGTGACCGCCACAATTTATTAGTGGACAAGGTTTACTAGTCTAATGTAATGCTCTGGAACTAAGAGAAGGTCCTTCTTTTCACCTGAAAGCTTTTCAAATAAAACTATCAGCAAATCTTGTAATTTTGAGTAACCTCATTTCCCAAAAAACTATATAGTTTTCGAAATATTAGTTTGTATGTAACACCAAGATATGAAGTAAACTTACATTTTTTTGCTTGAGATGAATGGACTGATATGTCTTTTATACTCAATTTTTTCACCTCAGACGAAGCATCGGGCGCTAGCAACGATTATGGTTATGTGGGCCTACCGAACGCGAAGTACACTTATGTGGTAGAGCTTCGTGACAAAGGTGAAAAGGGGTTCATTCTTCCTGCGGACCAAATCGAGCCTACCGGAAAGGAAAGTTATGACGGGGTCATTGCACTCTTAAGCTGGATAATCGATAACGATTATTAGATTATATTGGCTCATTTTGCCTTTTATCTTGATCTGTTGATAATAATTGTAGTTAACTATTCGAAAAGGAGCATGAAGTAATGAAGACTTAGATCAATTTTCTTTAACCTCCGTATTTACTAGCCGTTTTATCGAGAGAATGTAAATTCTGAATGGATTCCCTTTGTGTATGGACATTTTTTGCGCCAGTTGTGACATTATCCTAGGAAATATGAGATAGAGAAACTAAGAGGAGAGGTTTTAACTTAATTTCGGGCAGAGATATAACAATTACGATGGAGAGGGCTACGGCATCCCTCCAGTTTGGGATTTCTGTGCGAGTAAAATAACTAAGACAAAAATGATGCAATCAAGTAAGAATATTACACATATCTAATCTTCGTCACAGTTACCAGCAATTAGTATATAGCTCTTTGCTCTTTATACTCTTTATACTTTGCATAATTAGAAGATCCAGTCAGGAAGAATTTGGGAAGCCTAGGAAAACTCTGGAATGAAGAGCCCCTTCCTTGAAGGGTCGTCCCCCTTTCCTGGTTATCAAATATTGCCAAATATACCGAATCAGAATAAAAAGTGACAATTTTTTCATGTAATTTCTCGACTGCAATGTCCTTCCTTTAAGCAAGGCTTCTTAAATATTTCAGTGGTCGGCGGGATGCATGTTTCAATGGGAAAATTTAGCTTGTTTCAGACGAGTGATTAGCCAGAATTTTGAAAAAGAAGGATCTGAGTTTGGAGGACCTAACGGCGCCAAAGGAAGGCGATTACAATGGCAATGACGATGTCAGGGACAACAATGAGTTCGTTTACAATGTGCTATGATTAGTGTTTCTGAATGGTGTTGGTCCATTTTCATAGGAGAGTCTGCATACAGCGGCATACAAAATTGTCAGGACTGAATCAGTTTAGTTAGATTTGGGGTCAAATTCGATTGAAAAATACTTGAAAATTTTGGGGGTTTTCATTAATGACTCTGCCCTCCATCAGTGTTAACCTCCCGTGGGACTGGTTGCCCTCGGGATTACATACTTAATGGTACTAATTAGGGCTTCCAAAGTTGTAAAATTTCCCCGTTGTGAGGGCCCACTTTCCTCGACTAGAGGCCAAGGCTTTCCGGTCCCCATCCAGATCTGACATGATTACAGTGCACCGCCAACAAATATGATGTGATTACCTGGTCATTGGTAATGCACCTTATACATATGACGTCATATTGGAGGCAAGGCCGTATTACTACAATTTACTGTACATCAACGAATGCAGACAGCTAGTTCGGTACAGATACGCGGTAGCACGTGAGTCTACTAGGCCTACGTGGAGTCTAGGTCGTGCGCGGCACTTGCTTTATTAGGGAGCTTTAGATTGCATGACGCGGGCAAAGGTGAAGCGTCGTTTTACCTACAGCTCACGTCATCTCGCTGACGTCTGAGCCCTGCAACTATTGCGCTTTAGATTTCTACGACGGGGAATGAAAGTCGCGTGGTGATGTTCGTTTACTTCGTTTGAGTAGCAGACGCCCAAACCCATTGCTGCTAATGGTAACAGTATATAGTGGAAAAGTATAAATCAAACTTACTTCATATGTAAGTTGAAGAATGGCAAAGCTTCATTGAATTCGTGAAGCAATTGTCTTTGGTCATTTAACTGATATAATGGACGACGATGAATTTATTTGGCTGTATGAGGATATCTGGCTATCAAACCTTCCAACCCCGAATTTCAATACAACGATGATGTAAATAATTTGAACCTACTGAAATGGTTCATGGGAAATATCGCGTTTGTTTTTCCGAAATTTTTCATATTTTTTAGACCTATAGTAATAGATACAGAATGATAGACAATTTAAAATAAGGCAGTACGGTAGCTTTCTTTCTTTTCAAAAATGAAAGTTCCCACAGGAAGACATTCGGTTATTAGTTGCACAAAAATAATTTGTTTGTCCAAACTTTCAAAATTTCAAATAATGATGCAACATCCATAACTCTTGCAATGCATATTTAAAAAAAAACGTAAAGCTGTTGCTTTTTTAGTGAGACCGAATGCTTTGATAATGATTTGGCGTACTTCTTTGTATGCCATCTTTGCGCATTTTAACCCAATATTTCCCTTTAAACTTACCGAATTCGATAGATCTCCTCCTTGGATTACATTACCCTTAAGTTCCGTCTAGTTCAGGAAGGTTGCAGGCGGTTGCAGTCGACGATCGGCATGGCAACAAAATCATATGACGTCATATGCTGTCTCACGTTGCCGTTCTCGCCACAACGCCAAATCGAGCGACTCCCGGTGTAGAATTCCACCGACGTCAAGTTCACGTAGACGCATGCGCATAAATACTGCATGACGTCCGCGTCATGCAATCAAGAGCTCCCTACTGCCGTTAAAATGACGTAGCGTGACGTCAATATAAGGTCTTTTAACGTGCGTTCTATCTACCGGCTCGAGGCAGCGTTTGCTTTGCCAAAACGTCATCAAAACGTTACAAATGGAGCAGGCCAAAACGATCAGCTCGCCAAGGTGGTCTACTTGAGCCGCACGACGCGTTTTACGTCACACGATAAAATGGCGACACACGAAATAGACTTGCCGTCCGGCAAATCTGTCCCTGTAACACTTAAATATGGCCAAGAAAACTTCCTACAGCAAAGTAAGTGGGAGTTATTTTCAATTGTTAACTCCGCTGTCAACTCACTTCTAGTAAGCACTTTCATATTACATTTGGTGCCGTCTGAAACTGTTTTTGATTCTCGTAGGTTTGCAACGGGGAAACTAGACTACCGTTGAACTTCAGTGTGCCTGCATAAGAAGAACTCCATACCACGATTGCTGGAAAACAGATCTATGTTTCAGCCAAGAAATGTGGCGCTTACAACATTTTGTTTTCTCGTACGATCGTTCACTTTGAACGTTCCTTCGATATCCAGGCCTATATGCTGTATACAGTGTACAGAGCGTGACATGTGTGGATGGCCTACTTGCTGTAGGCACAAGGTTTCGTAAACACTGTGCATGCCCATGGGGTACGTAATGGTGAGCCACTCGAGTTTACATTCGGTTTTTCTCTTATCTGCGCAAGCGCGAACGCTGGCTCAAGTAATGTCAAATGGACTCGAGCCGCGGCTCCGGACTGCAAATCGAACGCACGTATAGTAATGTCTACAATTGACGCAATGCCCCGCCACCGAGAGAACTTGACATAAAAGCTTTTCTTTCGGCAAAGGAACCACGGAATGGAAGTTCTAGTCAAGGATACCTCTATAGTGACCTTTATATTGTTACAGAAGGAGCTAATCCAACTTTAAAATCTACAGGTGCCCGCTGAATATACCACATGTATTTACGTCACTAGCAGCCAGTCTGCGTTGTCTGTATCCACAATTGCTATATATAGTACCAGGGAGTTGTTATTTGACTCCCTGGTAGTACATGGGGTCAGAATCAGATAGTAGGCTACCTAGCTAGCCGCCTTGCAGAGTCGCGCCATTTCGATACCGGCAGCGACAGTTGTCACGGTAAGTCGTTGGAGTGATCACGTTTACGTTTTGTGTTTAACTGAAGTTTCTTTCGTCATTTTGTCAGGTGATTGCTTAAACGGCCCGCTGTAGTGAGTAAATTCTGTAAAGTCACTGATTAGTCGGTTTAATGTTCAAGCAAACACCAATGGTATTGTATGTACCTGTCATAGTCCATTGATTGTGCCAGAGGGCCGTATTTACACTACGTATTTGACTGGAAGTTTATGGCTTTGTTAGTCCTCCACAATTTCTGCTTTTCATTACTGTAAGTAAAGGTATTATTGCACAATTGTGTCATTACAGCCGCTGATTGGCTAACTCTTGCCATCAAAGTACATTTGTTTTTTGGTACTATTTGTAGTATCGGAACTATATGATTAATATGTATGTACGCAATTTGTGGTGTTCGTCATACATGTAGACTATTCTTGACCTCTCAGACTTTCTCCTCCTCCACCTCTGGTACTCTTGTAAGTCGCAGTTTCGTCTATGATACGCCATAAGTCATTACCTACGTAGCCTACTGTACCGCATATTCTTTGTTTGGTCAGTATCCCTAAGAGGGGTTGAGCAGACAGAGTCCGCTCAGCAGGGTAGGTTAGCCACGATAAATACCATTCATACTTGTGTTCTGCTTCTACATTTCACTACCATGTTCTGACTCTGTTCATGCGCCATTTTCATGATTTTAATTGTCATATCTATAAGCCATGGAGGTACTACCCTAGCGAGGGAGTGCTATAGAACTGATTTTATGGAGAAAGAGTTCAGTGAATGGGAAAAATGTTCAAGTTCATTTTTTATCCAATTGTTTATTTTGCCAGCGGCAAACGTCACTGCTGCTTGTACGGTTTAGTTGTTAATTAATCGCCTTCTACAAATCCCCTACATGGGAAGAAAAGATAAAAGAAACGACTTAAAAGAGTCTGCGAGGCATATATAATTCGTATAGCGGTGTCACTGAGGGTAGCTCATGCCTAGGTAGCACACCACCAATTATTCCTCCATTGACTTACACACTAATTTGGGTCCATTTCGTGGCCTCTGGACCCTTGTAGAAGTTTTCAATGGGCACAACCTACCCCTCAAAAGAAAGCTGAGGAGTAGGCCTTTCACAAC
>WURT03658924.1:0-18357 GCA_009936505.3 Holothuria glaberrima
TATATATGCATACATATATATATATATATATATTCACATATATATTGTATAGTTTTACTTCATATGGTCTCATGTTTTTTACGCTGTTTTGTTGGAGGCACAAGTGATATTTGATGCTCTACATAGAATTCAGGGAACCAACAGAGCGGAGGCGTTGAGTAAAAACACCAACACATCTACCAATCTACGTATTCCTTTGGTAATTTCATATCACCCATCAGTACGCCTCATCATGTGTCATATACAAGAAAGTAGAGACCCTTCGGCAAGACCCCTTGACCAGTGTCCTTTTCCCCGAACCGTTCATTATGGCCTTCAGAGTTGATAAGAATATTTCTAATCATTTAATTCGAGCTTCCCATCCACTACAGCCCACAGAAAACACTCCAGGAATATTTCCCTGTAACCGTAGAAGATGCAACACATACCCAGTGCTTGGCAAGAACGCCCTCATCAACATTTTGGATCCTAACGGCAACACATTCCCTGTTAACCAATAACACTTTACCTGTACTTTCACGAATGTGGTTTACAATTTAGTTTGTGCACTTTGCAACTGTCTGCATGTGGGAGAGACCAAACGTCGCCTCACGGACCGAATCACATAACACCTCAGGTCCGTCAGACAAAACTTTTAAGGTTATCTGGTAGCAACACATTTCAATCCAACATCCCCTTCATCGAGGGTCACGTGATGCATTAGCTTACTCAAGTGGGCTCACTACAGTAAAACTGTATTATGGAGGAAGGCCACTTTCAAATTTCGTGAGTGAGGTACATAGTGCATTGCCTTTTTTAGGCTAGTGATATGACCGATGATGACAACTTGTTCACGGCCACTCTCTATACGGATGGGACACAAGCACAGAAGGCCCAATGCTTATGTGCAATAGGTAAGAGGCCTTATTCTGTGCCTTGCTCGAGGCCAGCTTAGGTTAAAATTTGAAGAAGTTGTACCTCAGTATCTAATGTTCGAAATTTCAAGAAGCCAAAAAGAATACCTTGCGGGAGGACTTGGCTGAGAAGAATTACTTAGCGCTCTTACTCTTAAAGCAGCCTCGTTAGGTTCCACCTTCATGTTGTTTGACAACCATACATAGGGGTAGGAAGCGGGGACTGGGGGCCAAAGCCACCAGGCAAAAATGTGGGGATGGAACTATGCTTCCCCCTCTCAGATCCAAGTACGAAAACCCCTTATTTGTTCCTTCTGTAAAAAATGTCAAAAATTTGCAGTAATTTACCTTAAAATTTGCCCAAAATGATGCACCAAATTGCATCTCAGGACCCTAACATATCAAAAAATTTCCCCCTCTCCTTAGACCCCTCCCCCAGGACGGCGATCCATATACTTGGTAGAGCACCTTCGTCAAAATATCACGATGTAGGCCTAAAGCTGTGGCCAGTCAGTTGCGTAGAAATGTGATCGACGGTGTCGAAAGTTACAAGCAAATTGCCAGACGTACACTTTGTGAATACTCAGGCAGAATAATCAACTGTGAATAATCATGCCAAGAGAAATTTGTAGGCTGGTCAAGCTTTGTATACATACATAGGCAGTTCTAACGTTACGTTAGAACTAACTTCAGCTGCTTGTTAAATACACATAGCCTACCGTGGAGCAGGCGACTACTGCATGCTATGTAATACCTTCAGTACGTACTTATGTACTGCACAGGGCAAAACAATGCAGTCATCGGACAAAACTGTGACTCTCAGCTGAATCGACTTGAGTAAGCTACCTTCATCACGTGACCCATGATGTCGGCTTCAATTTTGGGGCGTTTTCCACATTGACAGGTATTCCCAGGTATGTAGTTCAGTGGCTTCGAGGTAATGGCGTCAACTCTTATGTTCTGGGCATGCGCCTACCTCAACTTTCGTCACGTTTTTCCTGGGATTTCACAACGGAAGTCTCAGTATCTCGTGGTGAAAACGTCAACACGAGACAGCGAGTGAAGTCATACTTCATAACAAGGCCTTGACGACGAACGACACCAGCTCTTCAATTCTGTAAAATGTTCGTGTTTTCGCATGATTTTTCGTTCAAGTTTGATGTTATATCGTACAAATATTGTTCGTAATATCTGGGAAAAGGCATATTCTTACTTTGAATTGTGGAAATGTACGGCCAGTGTCATGGGCGGTGATCCTGGGAGGATGGGGGACATATCCCCCATGGAACTGGATGGGAGGAATACTGAACACTTTATCCCGGGCCCCATGAAATCCACCCGGTAGATTCGGAAATCATGCAAAAAATTAAGTAAGTCATTAAGAAAACTTCTAAAAAAACATAAAAATTAAAAGATCTGATAGTTGCCATAGAATCACGTTGCAAAGCCTGGAGGGGGTCATTTCCTGTGATCTCGGGGGATTTCTGGCCAAAATTTTTTGTACGCTCCCAGCACCAACTGATCGTGGCGCACCGCTAAGATAGGGTCACTGACTATACCCCCCCCCCCTTTTCAATTGGCCAGTGTGGTATGATTACTCAATTTTGCCTGTAATTTGGTGGTAAGAGATGTGCCCTTACCGTTAGAGTGCTAGCCTTATCAGTTAGCGGTATTAGCCAGCTGTAGAGCTAACTCAAGTAAACACATGACATTACCACTAGTTGATAACAGGCCTGGCATTATTTGGTCGTATTTTCTTATTGAAAAATGATCGTTGCGCCATGAAAAGTGGTCATTTGTCCAAGAAAAATGCGTCCCTGTAATAACGTAGGTATAGCAGGTCTTGAATGATATGGCCCATTTTGGAAGGAAACTTTGACCGAAATGTATGAATTTTATCTGGCAGCCCTGGTTGGTGAAATATGTCCATTTGATAAGTTGGATCAGTAACTAACGTTACGCCTAACTTAGGCCTAGGACAGTGTATCTAACACTATGACAGTTAGGCTATTAATACTATAAGTAGCCGACATGTCGTAGACTAGTAAAGTTAGCTTCCTACCAAGCGTTGGCCATTGGGACTTTTAGCCTGAAAAACTGGCATACTTATACTAGGCTAAAAGGCATGAATTATTGGCATAGCCTAGTCCTCAGTAAAGATTGTATCATTTTGGCCCTTACTGAGGATTAGGCCTAACCCTAGAGCAGGATATAGGAAGCTATATATTGGATTAGCCAGAGGTCCAGTGTGACCTGACCTTGTTTCGTAAACCCATGCTCTTTGTGCCCTGAACTATATGTAGCATAGCCTAGCGTTTGCTGCCGAGCTACACGGGCAAAGAAGTTAGGGCCTAATGTTAGTGCTGATTCAGCAGAAGAGAGTGTCTGCACTCCCTGCAGCATATAACCTTCGAACCCCCAAAAGAAATTGGCTAAGTCTAACTTACATATTGCTTATTCCCACAGTAGCGGTATGAACATGTGCATGATTCAGTAACTCACATGGCCATGAGTTGAACAAGGTTAGAGCAGACTTGGCAGCCATACCCACCCCTTAAGGGTTTTGGACTGCTGAAGCCGAAATTTTCAAAGCTTCAAGAAATATAGGACCCTTTTATGCAAGTTCCAGGCCTGTAGCCAGACAAGGTACTGAAGGGGGGATATCTTACAGGGGAGGAAAATATTTTTCGGGGGCGATATATGCACCACAATGCATTCAGGCATGGTAGTATTTGGTTTTGTATGGGGACAAATTTTAAACCCCTGTTCCCCCTAATTGCCGTGGGCTTGGTAAGCCTCCTTACAGAACCAACAATTTCGCAAATGAGAGGGTTCCTCTCCCAATTAATCCCTTGCAAGAAAGCTCTTCTTCAATAATGAAAAATATGAAGCAATGCCTCCCTGTTAATGGATTTTTAGTAACCCTTACCTTACCATCCAGAAAGGGTTCCCTTACCAACCATGACCTTGAGTGCCTGACGCAATGATATCGAAGCCCTGTTAGTTGCATGGCATGTACACCCTAACTGAAAACAAAACTTGTCGTTGTGGTAGTCTAAAAGCAAAATGTGCTACTGAAAACTATATAGGCTATGGCCTTAACATAAAATTGGTTCAATGGAATTGAATATTGTCTTCGAAACACAAACGATAAACACCCCCGGTTTTTTCAATGGGGGGGGGGGGGTCAGTGATACACAAAATTTTCAAAATATTGATGGGACAAACAAATTGGTGTTCGTGGTCAATCACCTCTCTATTACAAATCCCTAGTTCATCTTCTTGGCTGGGCAAATATGGTCGGCCACACTTTCTTATATGTTTTTTGCAGACGTTGTAGAATACAGTAGTAACATGAAAATTATAAATTGCAAAATGATACTGCAACGAAGCTGGTAGTGAATACATAGTAATAAAGATGATGATGACGACGACGGCGGCGGACAATAACAATAATAATCTGTGATATGCTTTGAATTAGAGATATGGTCTGAATGAAATGACATTATGTGTTAGCAAGTTCAATGTCAAAGATTTCAGTGCAACCTCTTCTGCTAATGGTACATTTCTTGGATGAAATCATGTTGTTTTTTTGTAAAACGGGTGGGGGTTGGTCTGAGGGTTGTTGACATCACAACTGTACCTCAGTTCATTGGGAACAAGTCAATGTGATGTATGTCAGTTACTGATGTATGTCATATTTATTTGTTTGTGGTAAGTATGCTAAAAGTATTCTGATAACAAAGTTTGTTTAATGCAACATCAGAATTAAGGTGAATTGGTTCATGCTGAATTTTACTGGTTTTCTAAGTTCACTGAAAATTGTGTGTATTTCAGAAAATCGTTGGTGTCACATTGTCAGATTGATATTTTTAGAATCACTTTAGTTCTGCATTTCTCTAAAATGTGTTGCCCAACTTAATATGGAACATCTAAGACCCTTGCTTATCTCTCTTCCTAATTTACTGGGGTTAACAATTTAGAGATCAAAGTCTGAAAACCGTGTCAGCATTATATTTCAAAGTTGAGAAGTTCGGTATGGTATAGGAAACGCACATTGGTTTCTCTGTACACCATTGTAACGGATGGTGTGAACAGAGAAGTCTAAAACATTTTTATATTTGAGATTATTCCCCTCTCCCTCCCCCTAAAGAAAACATGAGCTGCCACGCGGGGCAGCCTAACCCACATGAAAGAAATATTTGTAAAGAGTAAGTGGTCATTTGCTGGAATCGTATTAGTGTATTAATTGTTGTAATAATGTCCATCCTAAGCTAGGTCTTGCCAATCTTGGCATACTTAATGAATGATTTACCTTTGGCTAGCAGTGCAAGGGCCTAGGTACTGCTACTTTTACTAATTTTAAATTAGGCTATTACAGACTGGCTCTAAAATGAGCTTTCGTTAAACTCCACTTTTTAGGGTTTGTGATTGAGTAGGCTAGCCCTTATGACATTTGCCCTACTTGTGCTTCATCGGTCGTATAATTCAATTTAACCCCAGTTTTGAAAAGAGGATATTAGTCTACAGTTTTCAGTAGCAAAACTGTTGTATTTATACTCCAAAGCAATAACTTGTTCACACAGTTAGTGGGTACATAACATGCAGATGACTACGGCGTCTAACCTTCCTATCATCAGGCTGCAGGTTTTCGATAAGGTGGTGTAAGACACTCACTGTCATGGTTGGTAAGGAAGTGCCGGTTGGTAACGATTAGAAAGAGTCAATTTTTAGGCATGCATGCCTATAAATTGACTTTTTAGGATTTGCTTCGTATACTTTCCGGATAATACTTTCCTTGAGAGGGATATCATAAGAGCGAAAGAAGTCTCCTTTTTGCAAAATTTGTGGTAATGTCAATGTTATAAATTTCTGTTTCAACAGTCCAGACCCCTCAGGGAATGAGTAGTAGGGTAGTGTGGTGTATGGAAGGACCATATTTAACTCGTGGCCATGTGAATAAGGAGTCACTGAACCGTTGTAAGATCACACCGCTACAGTTGGACCAGGGAATATTTAGCTCTAGGCTTCCCTTACTCAAAATCCATATATGGGTTTATATTGATATATCTGTCTAAATAAAGACTTTTTCTGGCCATATCAGGCCAGATATAACTTGATAAAAACCAATGCCAGATATGTAAACCAAGTTTTATACGGCCATATCAAGGCAGATATAACTTGATAAAGAGCAATGCCAGATACGCAAATCAAGCTTTATCTGGCCATATCAAGCCAGACATAACTTGATAAAGACCAATGCCAGATATGCAAATCAAGTTTTACATGGCCATATCAAGACAGATAAAACTTCATTAAAAACATGCTAGATATACAAATCAAGTTTAATATGGTCATACCAAGCCAGATATAACTTGATAAAGACCAATGTTAGATATGCAAACCAAATTTTAAATAGCCATATCAAGCCAAATATAACTTGATAAAGACCATTGTCAGATTTGCAAATCAAGTTTTATATGGTCACATCAAGCTGGATATAACTTGGAAAAGAACACATGCAAGATATACGAATCAAACTTTATATGGCCATATCAAGCCAAATATAACTTGATAAAGACCCAAGCAGATATGCAAATAAAATTTTATTAGGCCATATCAAGCCAGATTTAACTTGATAGAAATCTATGCACGAAATGCAAATGAGTGTTTGGTTAGTTTTTTATATTTTGTTTTCATTTGATGATTTATTAAAAAGTAAAAATTTACCAAGAACAGACAACATATACAGTCAAGTACGTAATAAAGTATAAATAAGAAGCGCAGATCACTGTGAACACGTACAAACGGAAATTTTAAAGCATTTTTTCGCACACTATAATGAACTAAGTCAATTCTACCAAATATTTTAAGTAAATCCTTGTAGAGCTATTAGGAATAGTTGTTGCTGGTGTCTAATGCCAGTCTAGAACGGGACTTCGCAGGCCGGGTCGTTCGGTCGGTCATGTTGAGTTGTTCCTTGGGGAGGTATCTCCTTAAGGGAGCAGAACTCCTTCGGGAGTATTATTTGGTTTTCGCCCCTTGGCTCTTCGCCAGAGATTCGAGGGAACTTTTGAGAAAAAAGCTCTAATGTCTCCCATAGGGAGTGTGGGCTGAATGTCTAGCTATGATTCACAGCTGAAGCAGATATGGTCTCCAGACATAGACCATGTCTAGTCCAGATAAAATTTTATCTGGACCAGATAAAGTCTGAGTCAGATAAAGCATATTCTAACACATATATGGTCCATATCAAGTTCTGTCTTATATCTACCCAATTTTTTCATCTGGCCAGATATAAATTTCAATATCTATTCCAGATATAGAAATGATATTCTGCCCATATAAGGGCCATATCTGGTCCAGATATACATTTTTCCAGATAAAGTCTGAGCCAGATAGAATTTTATCTGGTCTATATATGGCATATATAAAGTTCGGCTCATACCTGGAGTATATCTGCCCAAATTTTATCTCCGCCAGATATAAATTCCAGATCTGGTGGAGATATGGGCCAGATATCAAATCTACATCTAGCCCACGTATGGAATTTTATATCTGGCCCATATTTGGATTTTGAGTAAGGGTTGACAAATTTCTAATGCCATGATTGAACGTTATAAATGCCTCTGGTCTTTTGAGTTATGTTCTGCTGACTCAGCATTAACGAAAGCCCCTATTAAACGTTTGGCCAAAGTAGCTTTGCTGCACACACTCACTAAGCTACATACAGTTCAGGGCAAACAGTGCGCGGTTTTACGAACAAGGTCAAAGGCCCTCGGTCTAGACTAGGCAAATATAATACCTTGCCGCACAGATAACTTATCACTTTTCTTCTAACAGTCAAAAGTCTAACAGACCAAGGTCTTGGTTGGTAGCTAATGCTACAACTCATGAAACGTTACACTTTAAAACTATAGTTGCCAAACCGTATTACTCACCTTACTTTTGCTACTACTGAAGTCTTACTCTAACGTCAGACCCAAAGCTATGGTGTGCCTGGGGGCCTAGGCCCCAAGATGTTTTCAATTCCCCCAAAGATTGTGCTCTAAAAAATTGTTCACCTAGCCATTCGAAATTTTCTAAAAGAGGAGGGAGACACCCCTCCCCTTGGACCCCTTCGCATGACAGCGATCAATGCCGTAACCCCCTCCATTTGATACCTTGGCCCCCTTAAAAATTTCATCCTAGCTACGCCCCTGCCTAACGTAAAATAAAGTTGGTACGGCACACGCCGGTATTTGCACATCTCTTCCTTGCCTTACATTTTTACAAATTTTCGAAGTAAGAAATGCTATTTTCTAGCCATTAAGAATAATATTTGTACAATATAACATTAAACTTCAACTGTTAATCATTCGAAAACACGAACATGCTACAGAATTAAACAGATGGTGTTATTCGTCGTCGTGGCCTAGTTTTGAAATATAACGTCACACTCTAAACATGAGTTAAATGTGCAAATATGTGACATCAAAAGATGGACATACCCATATATGGCTAACGTTAGTCTTTTTTTCAACCTTAATTTCAAGGACACTGGTAGCACTGCTATCACCTGACGGGTTTATTATGAAACTTAAAATTATTTCTTTGAGAGATATTGATATCACTCACCAAACTCTACGAAACAATCTGATCAGTAATTAAGAGATGATTTATAAAGGGTTAACAAAAGAAATTTTAACACTTTGCAACACTCAACATCATTATTTTTGCAAAGGCAATGAGTTATTTCAGAAACAATCAAACTTTGAAGACGAATATTTTGTGAACAGTAACAGATATTGAAATAACTCCAACAGATCTTATATCAGAGGACTTAATTTTAGAACTGACAAGTGAAACAGCTCTTTTTGTGTCATGTCACCAGACCTATAAAATTAAAATAGTAAATACTGAAAGTCAAGAGCCACAAACGATGGGAGCAGGGAGCTCCTACAAACATAAAAACCTCATGACTGGACTGAAATTAAATGCCATATCACGCCAGATTTCCTGAATATTTGTATTGTTAGGAGCGCGAACTGTTGAGAGACAGTATTTTCCATGAAAACCAAGGCACCACAGGTCGTAAGGCATGGTGAACGCACAGTGAACCCAACTTCACATGTTTAAATCGTATCTGAACGCGCCTGTGATGTGACTTACTTAAAGATGCGGAACAGGTCACGTGATCTTACTTAACCGCTTTCAATTTCCCAGTGTTGAGTGTTCAGTTTCGTTCATGGTATATACCGATGACCAGCTGAAGTAGGGAGGTATACCACCTAACTGACTTGGGCACTCGCGAACAAGCGCTGTGAGCAACACCTCCATTCTTGGCGACCTGTCACACAGCAGTGTGCATCTAACCTACACTCTAACTGTAAAGGGATAAAGAGTCACTCCTGGAGGAATGACTACAGTGATTGCTCTTTGAAAATCGGCAGAAATTCTGGTCTATTCATACACATCATTAAGGCTAAATGGATGGAAATGTCATTCGAGGAAGACTGTGGGTCACTCGAAAACGGCTCTCAGAAAGCTCCCAACGAAGAGTTCCCATCCGGACGATGCCCTGACCAACGTTACCTCAAGCGACTACCCCGGAATGTTATAATTACAATATATTATAATAATAAGGAAAATAATCACTAAAAATACTTTTGGCACAATAAAGCCTAAAATTTGTCTATACTCTGTTACAAATATTCAACACGTATTTTTCTAGACCTGTTTTACAAGCTTTAGGTCAACCAAGATAGCGGGAAAACAAAATTGCCTCCCATATAATTATAATTTATTAAAATAATGAAAATAATATACTTGGAAAGAAATGTTAGACACAGCTGCTCTTAACATCTGTCCATTTTTATGCCAAATAATCACAACTCACTTTCCAGAATATTTTTATTGGAATTCAGATCATTTAAGGTGATGGAAAAGCAAATTAATGGTCGCCTATGTAATTATTTGAAATAAATTACAATACTTAGGTAAATAATTACTAAATGTATTTTTGACTCACTTAATCACAACTTTTGTCATTATCCTTCTATAAATACTCAAAAAATATTTTCTGAACAGCATTCGGACAGATGATAGATTTTACTGTGTGAAAAATATTTTACTATTTATTTTCCCTATTATTATAATAAATTGACATAATTATCACAGTTCACTATTGCCACCATTTTGATTGACCTGAATTCAAATAGAAATATTTTGCAAAAACGGTTTGATTATATTTCAAAAAAAGGCCAGATATGAAGGAAAACTGTGTCAAAAATATTTTAATGATTATTTTTCTTGTTATTTTGATTAATTATAGTTATTATTATATTGGCGTTCATTTTGCTTCAGTCATCATAATTGGCCTGGTTTCCAGCATAAAATATCAAAAACCGTGGTTTTTTATTGAAATATGTTTTAATGATGATTTTCTTTGAGTTTCTGGATTATTTTCTTATTTATATGGTGAACGTATTTGGTATTGTTTTATTTCTTCGGTGATTTTCTGCCATATAAGATTAGATGTACACCCGTGCCAAGGTTTTTAGAATCCAAGTTTGATTATGAAACATATATTGCATCATTACGAATGAAGATTACGGCAGTTTGCGATGCTTTTAATTTTTGAAAATACTCGTTCCTTTTGTGGCCATTTTGTTTTTCCGCTATCTAGAATAACCTGGATCTCGTAAATAGGTTCCAAAAATTAAGTCTGGAATATCCTCCATAAAATATGAACACATTTCAAGAGTAGATGTTATTACTTAAATCTAAACATTCGATTTTTGCCGCCATTTTGTTTTTGGCAACCTTTTTGGAATGAGTAAAATCCCAAATGTTTACTTTTCTCCCGTGAAGTTGCTCTGGCCTATATCATTCGATATCAAAGTTTTGTGTCTTCAATGTGCAAAATAGAGGGCCTCAATGGCATATGACGGCCATTTTCCATGATGACTGTTCAAACGTAATCGAACCTTCCCTCTCTAGTCAAATGTAAAGTTTTCTGCACGTTCGTAGATCCATTAAATGTAATTTAACCTTCGTATAGTTGTTAATTTTTAAGAATAATGTGCATTTCATATACCAAACACGGCACATGGACGCCATTTTGGAACATGGCTGCCAAACCTGTTAATGTCCAAAATTCAAATGGCCCAGTATACCAAAATTGTGTTTGATACATAACTCTACACATACACTAAATATCTTGCTTGTATCACAAAATGCACGATTGTTCTAACATTTTTAACTATGTCGCATTGCTATGACACTGATTGTTGCACTTTCTTCTTGCTCAGTCTAACACTCTAATGTGGTCTCGACCCTGCCATTTCAAACATTGCTATACAACATACCAAACAGTACGTCTACTCAGGCCTACACATCGATTCTCGTTTACTGTAGGCTGCACCCGCAACTATGACTTGAACTATGACGCGAAAAGCTTATCTTTAGATTTTTTGGAAAGTTGCATTTCACTCACTTAGCCTCTCAGGTGTGTACGGTTAACGAAGCAACAAAGATACAAACTTCTCGGTTGTTACTGGTAAATTATTACTGAGGATATTAGATGTCCCTGGTAAGACCTCTGGTAAGAAACAGCGATGCATTAATATTTTAATATTGTTAGATGAATGGAAACTTGAGAATAGAAACCGAAACCATTTCAGCTTTATTGAATGTCATTGTAATTACTCACTCGATTTATCGTGAGTGTATTTGTTTTAGATTTCATGACCTTTGGAGTTTGGATAAGAACACTATAGTAGGCTAGGCAGGCTTAAGTGTGAACGACTGACTACACTCGGTGAGTGTGCAGCGAGTGAAGTGAGTTTGGCGGAGAAGGACGAACCTACAATCTTGGACAAAACTGTTGGAACACCTCCCGTCTTTGTACCATGTACAGTGTGATGTCTTGCACGATTTACCAACCGGACCCCCGTCCCCAGTACAATGTTGTGTCTAAACGAAAGCGGAGCATCCCGAATTCACATTATCTCCAACATTGTACGAAGAAGCGGGTGCAGGGGTGTTCCAACCAGTTTTGTCCAAGATTGTAGTTTTAGAGGAGTAAACACTCACTTCCTCTTAGTCATGTTTATTTGCAAGTATATTAAAAGCGGATACTAGAAAATTCATGGTTCAGGTCAAGTTTTGTAGTTACACATGTCATAGCATTGCCTTTTTTCGGTGCATCTATGGCAACGGCATCCTTTCATCAGCAATACATGTAAACATGAAAGTCTTTGGACGTGATGGAGGCTTAAGCCGATTGAGGGCTCCTCTCAGGAATTTACACCCGCCACAGTTGAGTTGAGTTTTATTTAGACAACCTAAAGATGAAAAGTAGTGTTGTATTCTGTTGTTTCATGTTGTTTACTGCATCCTGATCATTCGAAAAACCGTTTTATTTCACAATTGTATAAACTCTTGAAAACCACAAGAAGGTGTAGTAGCGAAGGTTTGTGTGAAAAGTCGGGGACTATGGACCCTTGTAGCAAAAGTTACTGCGTGGATAAATGAAAGACAAGGGCGCACTTCCAAAACCTAGGACAATATATTCCCCATTTCCCGTAGTTTTCCGCCTATGCAAGGTGTGCGACAGCCCACCAACAGGTTCAACGCCCCTTGGCACTGCGCCTGAATACGTTTCTTCTTTAATTTAAAAAGAATGTATCTACATTACCATGTAACACTGAAAAGTAATGTTAATTCCTTTCTAGTGAAAATTATGACAATCCTTGTGCGAAATTCGCATGGATATGTAGTAAATTGCTTTACAAGAGTAACTTTGAATATTCATTTACACCATCAATATTCACCTTGGTCAGCGTAGTACTGAATATTGATGAGCAGGCACTCACCAGTGACCAGCTGGAATTTTCCATTCCTTAATCATGCCTCTCTATGTACTTGTGTGTGTTTAATTGAGTACATGGCTGTAAGGACTGAAGGAGAGAGGAATGCGTGCTGGTTGATGGATGTGGTTTACTTTTAGTGGCCAACAAAGGGCAAATTTTTCGTAGGAGACGTCTCCAATTAAGTATCATTTATTAATAACCATTATATGTCTTACCAAGGTATAGAAAAATTAAACTGGCCTTAATTCACCACCCTTTATACTTGTGAGCTCACTCGTACTAGGGCTTAGGTAGACTTAGGCCTAGAGCCTAGCTTGTTTGTATGAACTTTTGAGGCATTGTATATACTATTTCATAGCCTTGTCAAGCTAAGGTCAAAAATTGCGTTGCTCCGGCAAATAGCGGAGCTAGACTTAGACCTTTATCCAGGCACCACATTGTAGCCGCGCAGGGCACAGACCCCTTACACTCTGTCTCTCAGCTAGGGGTGAGTCAATTGGTAGTGTTTGCTCCATAACTCCACCCTTAGTCTGTGAGACCTTGTTACGGGGATCTGGTCCTGCTGGCCTCCTCGACCGTAGCACCGGATCCTGAACTCAGGGTAAATTTGCATCATCGTATCACTTACTCTAAAGATATATATGCTTCGTAGAGATTATGGTAGGGAGGTTTTGTTCAAATAAAGCTAAGTGCACGTGCGTGATTGCACAGGTAGTGAACAGGTATACGGCACAGGATAATGCAGTGAATGCACAGATAATGTACAGTTACAGCACAGGATAATGCAGTGAAAGAACAGATAATGTACAGGTACTGCACACGATAATGCAGTGAATGCACAGATGTTTGTCTATACTGGGGTGGTGGCAGGTGGAGATCACAAGACTTTGGCCCTCTTTCGCAAAGGCTCCTCACCCCCCCCCCCCCCGTCTTGGAAAATTCGTCGGGAAGCCTCAAAGGGTACGGTAAAGTATGTGTCCCCCAAGACGGACTGTTGCTCCTGCGGTCTACTTGATTTACTCTCATGGATGCAGCTTTACCGAACGGCATGGCACTACGAAGCTGTTCTTAACTGGGACTGACAGTCCTGTTGGTGGGAAGAGTGTGTCTTCTGGGATCCGTACAAGTTCTTAGAAAACGTACGGGACACTACAACTTTCTTCCACAATCATAACAATTGATACCTTATTAGTGATTTTCTTTGTACAAACCATGGTTGACAGGTTCTTTACTTGGACGGAAAGACCGTTGACTATTCTCTTCAAATTCATAAATGGCATCATGAACACCTTGATAAATAATTGTATGATACAGAATACATTGTCGGAACAAGTTTTCTTATGTTTGTCTATCTAGGTGTATCTGTCCTTTTGTTTGTCTGACTGTCCTTTTGTTTATGTCCGTCTGCCTGTTTTTAATTTTTGGAAGACGTTCAGAATAAGTCACATAATACGTCATGTATATATTCAAAAGCGAGATACAAATTAATTTTACAAATCGTGGACTACAAAATATCCGGTAAATTTGCAAATTACCTTGAAGACTACCCAGCATATTGTCAAATATTGCACTAACTTGGATGTAAAGTATTCACAAGTGAAAATTATTTCAATCAAATGTCATAAAACACAGTGTTTACAGGCTGGTAAACAATTATAAGTCAAGTTACACGATCAATGTTAGAAGAAGACCGTCCAACTATCTTTTCCTGTAGTGTTTTCATGTATGACTGCGTGTCCACCCGATCTACACTGTTAGTGTCTCTGTCTGTGTATCTGACTGTCTGTCTGTATGTCTGGTTGTCTGTCTGTGTGCATGTTACATATTTAGGAACAATGCATAAAGTACATCTTGGAGTAAGACACTTTTAAGGTTGGTGAAGGTGGTACTGCATCACACATACTGATCAATACATCAGCTTGTGGTTTGTACAGTAAAATAGGCTATTATGTCTGAAATAAAAGGACTTCAATGTCATAATAAGCATTGTTAAAATGAGGTGCAATTAAAAATTAACTTTAAATCTAGCATTATTGTCACAAGCCCAGCGTCCGACCATTTTCTACTTGTCGGACAGAAATATTGCCCGGATAGTGTACTACACGCTTGTAAACGTTTTGTCTATGCAATTCGGCCTGTCGTGTTCTCGATGTCTTTTATTAGTTTCAGAGTCGTTTTTATTTTGTAGCTAGTTATTTCATTCATTTCATTTCATTTCATTTTTTTTTTTGTTTCTTCACAATGTATCAAGATAGATTTAAAGTACTTTCACAATACACACAAATTCTTTAAACATTACAACACTGCGAAATGAAGTGCTTTAAGAAGCCTTAGTAGGATTAACTGGTAGTTACACTCCCTAAGCAAACACTGCAACAAATAAAAGCATAAGGCTTAGGGTTGACATGGAACTTGGAACCGGCCCTGTCAACGAAAGGGCGGCCTTAAAAATATTTAAATATTTGGTGCTGGTGTCCACAAATTCACATAAGTCAACAGTCTACACGAATATAATTATCTAAAACTACAATATTCCACGCAATCTTTGAGGCTTGAAAACAACATTGTAGCGAAATGCACAACTCGGGAAAGTAAGGAGATTGGAGTCAACTCACAAAATTCAGTGAGTCTCAGTTGATAGTGCGCCAAGGCACCCAGCAACTTTTTCGATCGATTTCATCCATTCATTGCGTTATAAGAGATGTTCGCCCTTCAAAACTCGCACGGACTTTGTCATCGATATTTGGAGGGCAGTTGCACTTACCGACTTTACCAAAAAGAGATGCGACTCTCTTATGGAAAAAAGTAAATAAAGTAATTGGATCACATAAAAGTGCATAAACAGTTGCCAAAATCAAAAACATTCGACACTTCCATTTACAATTGTCGACGGAGCAGGTTCCTTCAAAGCATTGGTTTTATCAAATCTTTGTCTGAGAATTTCCTTGTTACTGAAAATGAAACTCTCATTATTCTCCCTGACGCTTAATCTGACTGCTTGAACTCGATCTCCCTGCTCATACTGTTTGCTTTGGGCTACTGATTAATATATCTACGAAATACCATCTTTTATGACTGCATATACAAAACCACTCAGAAACAGTTTCTCCGTCGATTCTATCCCAACTGTAATTTCTTCTTAACTTCTTCTAGTAAGTTTTAATAGCTGAAGGGAGTTGGTCAATTTGGCGTTTTAGCCGATAAGCTCCAATAACACACTTTTTACAGCATAATAGTAGGCCTATATCCTAGTAACATTTAAATGAACATTTTACAGAAGGACATCAACCGGAGACTTTTTCTTCATACAAATTACCACAAGCATAGTCTTGGTTTGCCTACATAACAGGTTGTACGTACGTTCCTTCTTCAGTGATATCCCTGTTTGGCACACCTTAAAAGAGTGGTTGTGCAAACAGATGGTTCGGCCCGGGGGTAAGTATTGGTTTGCCCCTTCCTCATCTGATATGTATTTCTTTTGCTCCTACATTGTCTGCTCTCACAACAACAAGGTCTGCGAACAATTGCAATGAAGTCACCGTCGGTTTGTGTACAGATTGTGAATATCAACACAATTCGAAACAAATCCCAATCGTAGGTATTCACTAAAATAGACTGAAGAAAGTCCGAATACCACCATTGGGCTAATTTCATCCCAATCGGCGCAAATTTGTTGAAACACGCACAGTGTCTTTTCTTTTGAAAAAGAAACAATATTTCCAATCATCAACATATTTAAACTATTTACAGAGGTCAAATATGCTTAAGAAATCGGATTGTAAAGCCCTATTGTATTCATAAATGTGAGAAAAAATCCGATCATAAATGGATTATTGGAATGATGGAAGCCAGGGCAGGGTGTAGGGTTAGGTGAAAGGAATTCCATCCCTCATCCAAATGAAAGGGATTCCCTCCCTCAACCAGCTAATATATAGATGACCTAGCTGCTTCCCCCTCAAACCGAATTCCGACGAAAGTCCGACACGAACCTACTCTATTTGTAAAAATGGAATATCATACACACTGAGAACAAGTATGATATTTTACGTACTCAGTTGTTGAGAGGCACTTTCGTACTTTGAAGTAGCCCATTATCTAGTAGACGGTGAGTTTTTGTGACCATTACTTACAGATAACAGTGGAGCATTAAGAAGCCTAAACTTCCTGTAATATTTTTTTTATTTGTATGGACTCAGTTTGAATTAACTTCAAGTCCGAGGCCCTGTTACAGCCGGTTTCGGGCCAATACCTGAGTTGGACTCGAGCACTGTATCACTTGTGAACAGTGCTTTAAGTATTCTAGTGTATTTGCTATTGCCTAAAGGCCATGATTTTTAAAGTAAACTATTAAATAATTTATGGTGTGTAGATGATCACTGGCCTCGCATTTTCCATTGAAATACACTACAAAATACCAGCACCACACTACACAGGCCCGACTGCGACCCAACATAACTCACTGCGACAAAGGTGCGTTGGAGGTTATAGGGGCTAGCCGTAGTGAAGCAGGCGGGTCTCGGTCCGATCGTGGGTCCGTAATAGCTCCATGGTTTGACGCTCACTGCGCAGACCGAATGCCACTTAATTTACTCACTTTGATTACGGCCTTGATTTGGGCCCGGGAAGTCATTTTTACGTTCGTTCTACATCTGTAACCTGATTTTACATCTCTTTCTTACTGGCTATCCAAAAGAAAAAACCGGTAGCAAGCGGGTCGCTGACAGCCGCATACTGCCACGGCCCTACTCATATGTGAAGCAACCGCTCCCGACTCCACGATGAATACCAAACATGTTTAATATGTCAATCTTGGTCACGTCCAACACCGACTATCGGATCGTAATCGTGTCGGGAACAAAATTTGACGCACGATTCACAGAGCCAACTGCGAACACGACCGGTTATCAGTCGAGCATTACAGTTTGGTCGCAGTCGGATCGGTGCTTTGCTCGTCTGCCTTCAAGTTGCGAAATAAAAGCAACAGGATCCAATTTCTTTCAAATAAAAACTTGTCTACTTGTTAGGAGATTTTTAGCGTATAGCTGAAGATTATTTCATTTTTTTTCTGGACATAATTTCAACTCTTACCTAATTTTCATTGTTGTATTGCTAAAGGTTCTATCCCTTGGTCGATATTTACATGCAAGTCAGCTGATGTATACGTTATTACATTTAATGTCGCATTTGGCCTGGTATAGTATCAGTATTTACCTTTCACTGATAAACAGCGTACGCTTTATTGCATGTAATTTCATACTTTTCCTGGCACCCTGACAAGATTTTCTTTTTACAGATAAGCGGTGCTGGTAACTAACACGAACTTTATGGTTTAGCTAAGATAATTGTCAGTACTGCCTAGAGAAGATATTCCTGAGCATCAGTAAAACCACTAGCGGATTAAGGGCGGGGCAACAGGGGCACGTGCCCCGGGCCCCCACATTTTGGGGCCTCCACATTTGGGGATAATATGTACCTTGGGTGTTCCGGTATGTTTCAAGTGTTCCTAAACTGTACTATAGGGCCCCCACACAGTTGCGTGCCCCGGGCCCCCCACACGTTTAGTCCAGCCCTGAGTAAAACAACCGTCGTTGCTTTTAAAAACTTAATAC
>WURT03658935.1:0-38035 GCA_009936505.3 Holothuria glaberrima
TTGCTGCCTGAAAAACTCTCCACTTCCCCAACCCCATGGAACTATCCCCCTCCCTCCTCGAATGATTTCCCTACAGTGCTGAAGTACGACAACACCAATATTTTTCAAGTTAGCAACAACTCCCTACAAATACCAAAATTTCCAAGCGCAGTTTCCCAGATTGCAGAATTTTGTATTCGTGTCCACCCTGAGGACTCCTTCCCGAACAACTTTCACTGTATTGAACTACAAGGCCTGAGTACCAAACACTCAACTGCCACCCAGAATTTCCACCCTTGCAGATACCTAGCAGATCCCTAGTTTTTTGTACAGGACTTAAGTTATCCAAGGGGCAAATTGTGATGATCTCCAATAGTCCAGGTGGAAATTCAAATTACAATGGCAGAAGATGTCCAGCCTCCATGCAGAAGTACAAGTAGTCTAGCAAGGGCATTTGTCAAGGTGCAAAATTCCAGGGGAAAGGAACTGTCCTGGGTTTTCAAATACATTTCTGACAAGAAAACTTCAGCATGCAAGATGCATGCGAGAAAACAACCCCTTAGCCCACAAGGAACCTCCTAGCCCTCTAAGTGAATTAAACCACTTTAAACCACCAAGAATTTACACTGAACCTGATGCATAAGCATGAAGGCTCCATGAACTCATCACAATTTCCTTTGTGAAACTGGTCCAGTTGCTTAACAAATGCAAAAATCTGAAATTTTCTTATCTGTAACTGCATGGGTTAATTCCAACCATGATTTTATCATTGTAATTGACAGAGAACTCAAAACCATCAAACCTCCTATGCTAAATTACATGAACATGATGTCATTCTGCAACTATGGTAATAAGTACAGTATGCTTCACAGGTGTAGGAGACTATTCTCCACTCAGGAGGCTAAAAGTTGTTTCAGACTGCCGTCCTGGGGGAGGGGTCTAATGGGTCGGGTCCCCTCCCCCATTGGAACATTTCTAAATATTTCAGGATCCTAAGATGCAGTCTGGTACAACATTCTGAGCATGTTCTAAGCAAAATTAGTGTGCTTTTTGAATTTTTTTTTACAGTGGGAACAAATAAACAATTTTCATCCTTGAATTGAGGATGGCACAAGCACACAGGTACTGTACTTCTGTTGAACCCCATCTTTGACTGGGGGTTTTAAACCCCCAGCCCCCCCCCACATACACACTTCCTACGCCTATGGTACAGTATGCTTGAATGGGTGATGGCAGACACTTTCAGTATGTACATCTCTGTCTGTGCATATAGTGTAGTCAGGAACAAAGAACAGGATTGCAGGGAACTTACTGAATATATAATATAGAGAGATGAGGCCTATTTAATAATTGTACAATTTTCCTGACCAAAAATACCAGTTAAGTTGGACAAAGGCATCCACACCAACACGACACAAAGGATGCAGCCATAAGATTTCACTGTTGGAAGTTGTTACAATTTCAATACACAATAATTAGAGAGTATAAAACAGTTCCATTTGGGCATGAATATGTACCACCATACCTTTCTTTCGATGTGCAAAAAGAACTGCAAATGAAATCTGTAGGATGAGTCCACTGACCACAAATGCCGTCGCAACATCAAAGCTAGGCAAGAGAATGCAAGGCTGCGACATCTGGAACTGTCCTGCCAGTTCGAGGTGTAAACTAAACTGATCAGTTGAAAAACAACACAAAAGTACAAGACCAAAGGTGATACACAATAAACACTTCAACAAAACCGTGCACAATGAATCCAAGTGTGATACCAGCAAGATATTTCAGATGTACATGCAGCTACAGTCGGTCTATGAATAACAAGTTGCTGCAGATTTTATAGGTTTGCCTTCTGTGACAGTTCATCAGCTGTTCAAGGCTTCAAAGTTTTGTCAAGACCTGTGTAACAGTTTTGCAGGCCCTGGAGATTCCTTACCTACAAAACTACTAAACTCAAAAAGAGAACTTGTACAATTTATCCACGTTACTAGTGATTTGGTAGAAGATTATGTAATCTGCCTGGTGAACAGTACACAATGAATTTTAAATGAAATACTGTACCGCTCTGGACATCTGGTATGGTCCTCTACTGTAGCTATTAGAACAGAAGTCAAATGACAACTTTCGCAACAAAAGTAGGACAGAAGAGTACACTTTTCCAACTTTGCAGATCCAAAATTTAATAAAATTTAATATTCCTTTCTCAATAAAATCAAAGCAATATTAAAAAAGTTTAACAGTGTGGTAATTTTTAAGTCCAGCATAACATCTGTATAGTAGATAAAGCATGAATGGGATGTACAGTATCAATCCATCTGGTAGTTTCAATTAAGTATTAAGAAACTTTGGTTCCTACAACACACAGTTAAAAGTATGGTTACTGTTTATCATGGAAAAGTTGAAAGTTAATCTGCCTCGACTGTTTTTGTTTGAGTTCACAATTTAGCTCGTCGTTTCCTTTAACAGATGACTATGAAACATCTGAACTGATAACTTCCTGCAAACCTCAGCATTCAATTGTTTAAAAGCTATAAACTTGACAAAATATTACTGATTTGAGTTGTGATAGTAACCGCCACCATACAGTAGTTCACAGCAAACCCTGTCGTAGCCTTTCCAATATGTGATACAAGTGATACATCAAGAGCACGAAAATTTACTAAAACAACCACAATTTTTCTTTTCAATGATAAAATTCCTCACTGTATCATTTGAAGTAATAGCTATGGTGTAGGTTACAGGTACATGTCACACATACATCCCAGCACTCAGCGTATCTCAACACAAGGGATTCACAAATAATTAGTTCTCTAAACTTCTTTGACGAGAACTTCATTATTAGAGGGCTTCGAAGTCCTGAATAAAACTTTAAAAGAATGCCCACTTCACAACTGGAAACAAAACATTAACAAACAGTCGTGCTGACCTGTGGGGTGTTTTAAGACTGACTAAAAATACACAAAATTTTGAATTATTTAGCATGAAATAGACTACTTAAGACTGATCCAGCACAACAATAGCTCAACTGTATTTGGCTCCACAAGAGGTAATGCTGGACACTAGGTACCACGACAGTTTTAATTCAGTTAAGCTTTCCTCGGTTTTTCAGTAAACTGAACTTGAAATATCCTTGATCTGTCCTCCAAATAACACACATTTCACTGCTAGATGTACTTCCAGATTTTCACACTATTAAGCATCACACATGGAACTAACCATTAGCTATGGTAAAAGTGTGAAATTTCCTGTGCACGGATAAAACCACCTCTTAAGTAAACCTACCGGTACAATGCCATTTCCTAAACTTTGGCTGGTACATAAAGAATGGACTCCCATTTTTTCTTGGTTTTGATGTAAACAAGTCGCTCCAGCCATATCTAAAGGTCTCAATGACCTGGCATACCACAGAAAGGTAATGCCTATGCACACAATAGGAGCAGAATGAGAGGGATTAATCCTTTGATAAAATCTAGTGGAAGGACATTATGGCCTATAGGGTACTAACTGTACCTTACTTTACTTGTCAGTTGGTTTGCCAGCACAAAAGAAAGCATCTTAATCAGCTAAAGTATCAAACAGTAAATGCATGGGAGTAAAGCAAGTTCAACCTTTTTTCTTTTTTCAAAATGAGTACTACAGTAATTACCTGTTGGAATGTTCCTTTTATCAGTTTTCTAGGATAACCACCATTTCCAGAGATACAGTAATATATCACAACAGTTACCTTTACACCACCATCAACACCAGTTAATTCTGTAGGAATGTTCCTTTTTGTCACTTTTCTGGGATATAACAATTTTCAGTGATAAACATTTGGTAATAGTAAACTGAACAGGAAAAGCTTGTAGGACTATAATTTTGCAATGAACAACAGCAAAATTGCCACTACATCGTCCCCACCTCACCACATGTGTTTGAGTATTTTACACCCAATTATGCTAGATGGCTACATTTATTTTTACTTTAATCACCTCAACATAACAAGAAAAGCAGGCCTTTAATTGTGAGGTATACATGCAAGTGCCATAACACACCATCACTCACCTCAAATCAATTTGAGAAGTGTGATTTTTTGCACACCTAGATAAAGAATGGGAACTCAGGTAAATTTATTAAAGTTTAATAAAACAGCACACCAACCACACTCCTTAATTTCCTGATGAGTGTGATTTGTTGCAAACCTGGAAAATTTAAGGCCTGCATAAGTAGGCTACTGTTTCTCTTTTCTGAGAGTGGCTTCCCACAAAGCATCCACCATCTATACAGATGATCCATTGCCAAGTGCTTGCAAATTACAGGAAATCATAGAGTGGGATCACTCTAGAAAAAGCTCAAGTAACAACAACATTAATTCATTGCATAAGATAATTTAGAAGTAATTAAGTCATCAGATAGTCAAAACAGTATCTCATATGTCCAATAAAAGTTGCTTTAATTTATTTTTATTTTACAGTGATATAGTACTTGCCCTCAACATTTTGCAGTTAATACTGAGTATTTTAAATGCAAGCACTAACAAGATTATCACAGCAGTTTCATGACACTGCAGATGGACCCAAGTGTACACTAGGTTTTAAAAATATTTGAAATACCGAGTGAGAAAAAGTGACCCAAAGAGTACATACGTAAAATCCATGTCCAAAACTTATACACTATGTATTTTGTTAGGTATATGCTGATATTTTGGTCAGCAGCAATATTTACTTCAAAGGCTCTGTTTTGAGTTAAATATACTAGAACTGCCATTAAACCTTTACCAGACTAAAAGCTTCATAAACATGCACTAATCAGATCATTACCGTCACCTAATGGTACCTACAAGCAGACATTTCTGATCTAAATGTGACACCCTTGACATTAATGTCTTATAGAAAAGAGCTCAAGGAAATAGGGCTTGTTTACACAAGATAATTATACATAAGATAACAGTATTAAGACATTCCTGCAGTTCAAGAATGTTTAGTCTGTTGAAAAAAATGCCACAATGGTCAATGAGTTATCCATGACCAAGAAAAAAACACAAAAAAAGGGGAAAAAACAGAAAGAAAAACAAAATAATAATAATTTGTGGTGTAATTCATTAACACATAACACAGCACTACACATCAAAACTGATAAAGGTATTTTTGTCATCATTTTAACAAGAGCAATACTATTAAAAGTAAATAAAAGAAGCAAAAAGTGATTCATTTTCCATTAAACTTTGAAAAAGTATACATTTACCTTTGACATCCCCCCCCCCCATTCCAGGAAGAAAGTATATTATTAAACATCCCCCAAAAATACAAAAAAAAATCTACTGTATAGTTCCAGTATATATCATATAGGGGCCTATAAAACTCCATTTTAAACTCCTTACGTTCTGTCATTTTTCCAGCCCTGTAAAATGTGAAAATCCCCTGACCTGGACCTTTAAGCACTTTACATGAGCTGTATTATTGTTTGGGATATAATTCAAACCTACTGTATATACTCTGTTTTAAAGTATGCATGAAATTCTCTTCCTTGCCAAGTAGGCTACCAAACCTTCGATCATGGTTACAACTACATGCACCTGTAGTCACCTCCTGCTGAGAGACTTGGCCTAAAGTATCTTGTACAAAAGCCAACCCAGCTTCCAGTGAGATGCAGCCCTAGCAAGGAACATGAAATTTGTCACCCAACATTTCTGTTTTATACTATTTACCAGTAGGCCTACTTAGTTTTGTGAAGCATATTGCACTACCTGTAGTCATTAGTGTTTGTGAGACTGTAATTGCAGGCAGTAATGGTATACAGGTGGGAACAGGAATACAATAGACTTCTGTATACTTAGTAACAAAATATTTTGACAAGTTAAAACATTCATGTCTTTTGCATAAATTTAAGCTTCCAGGTACAGTACTTAGAACGAGGTCCCTCTCTTAGGTGTAAATCCTTCTTCACACTTTGTTTGCCTTTTGATTCTAAGACCCTGGTAAAAGTTCTGTAAATAATTCTAAGTCTTTCAACAAATAATGCAGGGGACCCACTGATATGTATACATCAAATAAGACACACAGGTGAACACACAACAATCTCCTTTAAAATCATGAACATAAAACACTTTTAAAACCTTCTGCATACCATTGCAAAAACTTTATTTTAGTTTCAGTTTTGTTTCCTTCCTTCTCATTACAAAATATAAAAAATAAATGCTTCAACAACACTCAGGCCACAAAATTCATGACGGCCATCATGGCCATGGCCGATGTAAATTTTTTTTTTTGGCCTTTGACAGGCATTTTCCTTAAACTTATCGAAGGCAACTTTTGGCCGGCGATCGATGTATCAGTTAAGACCCTCAGTATTCTACTAAATACCGAGCTCACTTCCTTCATCATTCTTTTCACACAAGCATTCACAATGCGGGATGCAACATACGTAAACCAATATTTTTTCACTTTCAAAATCGTTCTGTTGATATTCGATTCGCATGCTATACCAAATGATCGTTTATATCCCCTATGTACAAACTATTTCTGCTATATATACATGTCTACAAATCTGCGTCCACCATATCTGACTTGCGTATTTTTTCGCTCAATTGGGCTTCGTTGCACAAACAACCTACACGGTCTAACAGCAAATACTGTTTAGCTACGCAGATCATTAGCGATAATCATTGCTTCAAAAGCTCACCATCAAAACAGATTCCCACACAAATGATATCCACTGTTACAGCTCTTGTCGCAGTTTTCTGCCACACCTGCGATACTTCAATTTACATACGTTCATTCTTACGAACGTACGTCCTCTTTATGGTAAAACAACTTTTAACTGTACTGTACTATTGTTAGGCTTATGCTTAGGCCTGTCTACATTGGATCTGTGCATTGTAAGTGCACTGAGTTGCCTTGTCTACCAATCGTACGTCGTAGCATCTTGGCTCAGAATTCTTATTTCAGGTGTATTGCTTTTTGGCCTCGGATGAGACAGTTTTGGCCTACGATTGAACCAAAAATTGTTGGTTACGAAGGCCATGTTTGGCCTTGGACTACGAAAACGAATTTTGTGGCCTGTCACTGTATTAAAGTTGCAAATACCCATTCATGTTTTAAAATACTGTACTGTTTCCTAGTCTTCATAATTATTACATACCAACTTTTTCTACAGCTGTTTTTAATATATTAAATCTAAAAAATTTCTTATACCCTGTTAATACTGTATCCATGGACAATTTCTGTTTGTTTTGCTATTTTAACAGTAAAGACAATAAGCCATCCTGTATTAAAGTTTGGGCTGAGTTGGGTAGCAAAAATTCTGAACTGGGTATTCGTTTTCATTACCCAGTCGGGTAACTTGAATCTTAAGGCCTACTGTGAAAGTTGGTGACTTTATTTAAAGCATAATACTCTGTGCGTGATTTTCACCAACTCATAGTATTCTGCGCTGTCTAATTACCCTAAACAAAATGCATCGCCTTCTTTGTTATCCTGTTCATAGTAGTGTTCCCTATACGGAACAGTTCAGGATTTTTTTTTAAACATAACACGGGTACCCGTTTTGTTCATTTGAGGTACGCGTACCCATACGTGTATGTCTGGTCAGGTACCTGGGTACCCAACTCAGCCCTAGTTAAAGTTTAAAGTAGGATTCCATTTAAAATATATACTTGCTAACTGTATGTATGGGAATTGTTCCACACCAATCTCATACTACCCTTGTTCAAAATTCAAGACTGTACTGTGAAAGAGACACATCTCATGATTACTAATTATGCAGGCAGACTTCACTGGTATGTCTCATTGAACATGTTGGGTGGAATACCATAAATTTTAAAAAAAGCTGTATTAGTCAGTAGAAGAAAAGAATTACCTGCAAATGTGTCTGACACTGACTAAAAAAAATTGCAAGCCAACTCCAAATATGCAAAATTTGGTGTTTTTGGCATGTATCTCTTCAACTTTAATAACACAACAATCCTTGTATGATCACAGTCACGTCTGAACCCCAACAGTGCTACTTATGTATTGCACCAAGACAAGCTCCACACCCACACAAATGGGATCATTCCTTCAAAATCTGAAGGAAAGAAATTTTTGGCTGCTTCATTAATTTAAAATGGTATTTTTAATACAGTACCTTAATGATGACATTAAACAAAGCAAACACACCCTGTGGGCACATGACGAAAGTTGTTTTTACATCTCCATTGACAAAATTTTCAAAATATTTCAACCACAGCTAACTATCTTTTTAGATACTGTAACTATGAATGACCACAAGCTCTCACTCTTCCATCCTTAAATAACCAGGGAAACACCCTAGTGAGTCTAGTCACACGTGAGTCACCACGCATTTGAGGAAATACTCAGCAGGGAATTTATTCACGCAGGTCAGTTTTAACATGTTTTAATCACCTATCCTGCCCTACAGGGAACATCCAGAAAGTCTGTCAACACCCCCACACATTTGCCCCTGGCTACCCCCTAATGGCAAAAACAGGCTTTCAGATTTCCTTTACCTGACATCAGAGCTGTATGTTCATTGAGAACTGAAATTGGGTAGGACTAATAGATACCAGTTTTCAAGCTTTTTCAGCGGTTTGGCTACCACTGTTTGGAAATTTAATCCCTCCTTCTATCGTAATAAATGGAGGTGGAATCTGTTGTATAATGACATCAGCTAATGTCTCAGTGTCTTCCTTGTACAGAAGTAAGCGCTACAATGGACTTTCTAACACAATTACTTCAGGGAGTACTTGAACGACCATCAAAGACAGCTCTCTCAAGGCACAATAATTCACTTAGAAGCAAAGATCAGACTGGCGGGATTAAAAATTAAAAGATATATGCTACGTAAGATTAAATGGTGCCCATTGTATGACTAATAATGAATAACATGCAATTTTGATTTCAAATTTGATGAAGAGGAATTCATACAAAGTAAATTTGTCACTCAGTTCAGATCTTAAAGATAGTTTCGACAGGCTAGAGAGGTTTCTGGTTGACTAAGTACTGTGCCTTTAACGTGATGCATATTCCATTAAAATGTTCACATAAATAAACTTTCTCACCACCAAAAAGGATGGCATTCTCAAGCAAATACAATTAATGTTTTTAGACACAATATGGAACACTAAAGTTATCTACACATTTTACACAACCTTTAAATCTAACATGCTTCCCTGTTCTAGTGGCAACCATGCCTTCCCCCCCCCCATCAGTCTTCTCAAAAGTTCTTCCATGCCCCCTCCTTTACCACTGTATACAGCACTTGAAGTATGGGTGTTATACTGTAATTTAATTTTCCACCCTTCTGAACTATTTTATTCTTCATCAGGGTACATCTTTCCCACCTCTTTCCAGTACACTAAACCCCCTTCACAGAGATTATAGGTTTCTAGGCCCAAAAGTCTCCAGAAACACATCATGATGACAACAGATCTTGTTGACCACAAAAAGAACCTATCTGAGAATGGCAAATTTAACCTGAAAATATGTTAACAAAGAAATGACAAAACTTACATTGCATAATAACCTCATTTTTAGGGACATGCGGATCAAACATTAAAATATGTGCCCATAATAGTGTAGGTGTGCAGAATAACAATTGTACACACATGCCTGTCCAACGAAGACTTGAGTTTGTGTGTGTGCAGGTAATTTTAAAAGGCATTTTTGTCATCCCAAAATAAATTCACAGAATCATTCCACAAAGTATGATTGGTCATGCAACTCTGATTGACATGAAACTTGAGATCAAATTTGAACTATACACTTCTAAGTGTACAGTATCTGGGCTAGATATTGACAGCCATTTGGCTGCCTTTCATGACAAAATTTGTACTGGACTACCAAATTTAACAGGTTGTTTGCCACTTGACAGAAAACCAAATTTTAAGGAAGAAAGCAGATGGGACTGAAGGCTACTGTAAAATTTCCTTCTAGACAGCAATTTTCTTTTGAACCTCAAAACAAACCTCCAAAATGGGCAGACATGTGGTCTTATGGTCAACCATGACATTTTCTAATAAAGCTGAGGCCTGATTAAAACAACTTACAGTACTCATCAGTTATTAACAACACTCAGATTCTAAAAATACAAGAAAGTATGGAGTAGACTTTTCGGAAAGGATTTAAAAGCTCTACTGTAGAGTCTCCAGCAGAAAACTGGCTTTGGATAATAAAACTGCTAGGTAGGAGCTGCTCAGGCAGTTTTTGTGATGACATACTGTATTGATAAAAGTAGTTTTTGAAGGAAAAATTTGAATCATGCGAGGCAAGGATTATATGACATACAACAGTGCAACAGCATCTCTCCTAAAAATGACCATTGACACACAACCACCCATGTTGCAGATCCAGAAGAATTTGTGCAGTACTTTTACAGGTCTATGTACAGACAAATCAAAGAAAAACTTGTTACATATACTGGCACACACTTAAAAATTTCCCTTCAGCTCAACGCACTAACATTTTAAAACCATACTGTGCAGTAGGCCTTACACTCAACCATATTACATGCCAAGATTCACCTGTTTTCACAATTTGTTCCTCTGGCCCCTTGCTCATTTTTATTCAGCAACTTAATACCCCTTATTCAACCAATTTAAATATGCCTGACAAACTCACTCCCAGTATTCAATCACCATTTGATATCATCCAACACATATAATAATCAGCTTGGAACTTTCAACAAACCATTATACTAGTTATTCAAACTGCCGCATTTTTCCCCAATTGGAAAATGATGAGGAATTGCTTCCTGTTTACCATTTTACTGATCCAATATATTTGCTTCTGCAGTCAAGCTATTAACAAGGGAATTAAAACCATCTCTTAGGAAGCAGTGGCTAAGTAAAACGAAAAGTGAGTCATACCAAGGCGTTCTGGTTAATCTCACAAGGTGTACGATCGGCATCAGATATTCACGTGTAGACTTAATAAGGGTCTACACTAGCTTCTGTTCAAAGAATCTGGTGAAATTTGCAGACTGTGACCAGGTATCTTCCATTCCTTTCATTTGCCTGGCAATATCAACTGGTACGACATTAGTCACTTACTTTCACAGAATGAGGCCAGTAGCCAATCAAATTTCTCAGAAGAGGGTGATTAACTTGTTGGTCACATGAATATTCATGCAGTGGCCTGTAAGTAGGTCACTCATTGTCCTGTTGCAATTTACAGGAAGTAATGAAATATAAGCATACACACACTCCACAATACAGTATTTGCTCAATCGAAATTATTTTCATCCTGGACCTTCAATTCAAAATAACTGTTGAATTAGAGTCCAGACTAGACTACTGGTTTTCAAGTTCCAAGAAAGTACGATTGATTTAAATACCTGTATTTCCAAGAAAATTTCATTCCAACAAATGTCATTAATTTTTTTTTTTTTAAATTACATTTTATATGCACGTACACACATTATGTGCAACACTTTATATACACCAGTTTTACTATTCCACTTCAGACCCCTGCATTTATCTGCACCATAAACTTACTGTACAGTACTTCCTATCTCTTAAATCAGACAGACAACTTGTGAACACTAGAACTTTAGCTTACAGTCCATTACCAATGAGAAACACTTTAAGTGAAGTATTACAGCTACTGTATGCTAAAAACTACATAAAAAGTACATTGAAGAAAGAAACTACTCAGGAAGATCTACTGTACTGTACACAACCATGTTAAGAAACAGAACTTTATCAAAAGTTACATATTTGTCACATGTAAACTAGCATATGGTCAGGCAAAATTGAGAACTGAGGCCAAAACTAAACCAAATAATTAAAAGGAAGTCATTTTCATGTAGTACCAACAACAAAAAAAAAAAAAAAAAAAAAGGAAATGACAATGCATAATACCTTTTCTCAGCAAATTCCAAAATTTCCAAATTGGTTTTAGACTCTCAACTATGCAATTACACTAGTAAAATGCCCTGTTCAGTGTCCAAGCCTACTCCAAAAAGACCTCAGTTTGTTCTAATGGAAAAAACCAGGACCTCCCTTGTATGAAATATGTCACCGCTAAGAGACTCCCCTACAGTAGTTACCAATAGTTCCACTCATCAGTGGACTTCTTCTATAGGCTGAGACAAATCCCTATTTGGGTGCAATGAACAAAGAAACTCCCACACTGCAACTCTTTTTTTGTGAATGGTCCACATTTTTGTTCTAGGGCCTTTTTAACTGGTATCTGATGTTATGGCATCACTGGATGAATGGCATTAAAGCATTCCTTTTGCCTGGCTACTTCCTCACTGATTTACAATTGTCCCTTTTAGGTTTCTTAACAAAACAAATCCTTTAAACATATAATGGTGGGCAATACTAAGGCTTGCCCATCATCCTAAACAGATCTGTACACACTGTTTAGATAGCCACAATAGTCAGAAGTACTCTGACTTACTGAGGGAGCTATTCAACCTGGACAGACCTACAGAGAAGTAGTTTCACTCTTTTGCTTCCTGACCTGATCCCCTGTACTACAGTACTTGGTCTCATTGTCATGACCCTCTGCCATATACCCTGCGCACACTGATGTTGACATTTTTTACATCAAGTGCTGCCTTCCCATGTCCCTCAGAAAATAGCAAAATGTCTTCTGCAAGAGATATGTAACACAGTGTAAAATCCCTCCCAAGTTTCAAGCAATAAGACTCTTTTAAAGCAGCCATCTTCCAATATAGTTTGTATGACTTTGCCAAGGATGCTGTTCAAATGGCGCATTCCTCTGTTAACACCATTTTTCTTTTTCAAGTTGCTTAATACACAGTGGCATAAACCAAAATTTCCCTTTTTCAAAAATAGGGTATCAAATCAGGTTGAAGTCTCAGCCCAAATTAAAGTCCTAAGACCCAGAGCTAATACCATAAAACAAACACCAACCCATCTCTCAGAAGGGTGGCTACTGGCCCTCAGGACTTACTGTGTGCTTTAACAAGTACCGAGTCCCCAAAATCTTAACTTCTACCCAGACAGTCATCAGTTTACAGTCAATAGTGATAATACCATGGTTCATTAAGTTATTGCTTAGTAACGAAAAAACAAAAAACAATTCCATTGACAATGAGAACAAACTCCCTAACCTATAACCATGATGACACCACTCCCTGTACCATATGTAGTATACATATACAAGTCATTACAAAATTCAAATAAGGATGTACAATGTAGGCCACCATGTTTGCAGGATTGGACAAAACAAAAAAAATAAAAAAAATACATATTACAGTATATAAACAATGTAGAAAGCACCGCAAATGTGCAGAATAAATTGAGAAATCAGTTTTTTTTTTTTTTGTCTGATACAGTATTTTGGATGCCAAGGCTGGATACAAGGAGGGGGAAGCAGATGAAGCGGGGTTTCACTTCCCATGCCTCTTGGTTTCTTGGTATAATTTACTGAGATCTTAGTGGCAACAACATCAGTCCACACACCCAGTAAATTTATGTCTCTATGTCCTGATAAATACTAAATGCCAGTAGAAGGAAAGCTCCTCTTGACTGTTTTTCTTCTACACAACAAATTTCAGTTCAGAAATAATGGATTCACCACAAAAAGGCATAACATGTTTGTTTTGTCATCATGAATTCCCCTTCAAACTAGTCACCTTTACATCACTATCACATAATTCTTTCCCCATGTTTTTCACATTATTCCCATGTAACTCATGAATGCTTCTACATGAAGTATGTTGATATGAATGTTCTCCAAGGTGGGTTGTTGCCATGGCTATGGGCATCACTGACGCACACAGGGAGGTACCACTTTTAAAAATAAATACACCTACACTGCTCCTGTCAGTACAAGTATTATGACATAAAGAAGGTTTGCGAAGGCATTCTTTTACAGAGATGATGGATGAAGCAAATGGTATTTTAACTTAAAGGTACACTCTATTTGTTCTAAGTCCACTTTC
Source organism: Holothuria glaberrima (assembly GCA_009936505.3). Lineage (NCBI taxonomy): Eukaryota > Metazoa > Echinodermata > Holothuroidea > Aspidochirotida > Holothuriidae > Holothuria > Holothuria glaberrima. The sequence goes on from WURT03658935.1 coordinate 13,870, forward strand.
TATGTACACAAAATACAACAAATTCACAAATTTAATGTACAAATATGTAAACAATACAAATTTAAAGAATTCAGAATTTCCACGAAAAGTTATGCAGACAGACACAGTGCGATGTACCCCAACTTAAGACTTGAGCTGTAGTGTATGGGTGAGTCATCTTGGACTTGGACCTTATGACAGGAAGCAGATAAGGCAGTTTGCCAGTTCTCAACTGATCTTTACAACTGAAATGCTCAATGGAATTATGAAGAGTGAAGACCCTACACCTTTAAACATACAGCTCTGTTTGATATAATTAAGAGAGTGGCAAAGGCTGTACAAACCTGTGGAAAGCTTCATGTTCAGAAACCATCTTCTTGCATCCCTATTTGTTTAGAATTTAATTTATTGGTCCTTGATATAAGAGAATTTCTGAGGAAACACATGAATACAAACTGAAGCTTGCATTGTGGAACTAACAAAAGTATCATATGTAAGCCTAAGGCAAAGCAGCCTTTTACATAAATATATGTTCATCCAAGTACAGACAGCTTTTTTTTTTTCCTTTTTTCTTCAGATTCTACACAGCACAATACTCTTCACACAGAATTTGAACTTGGAAGCAATAGAATTTAGTAAAGAAGATTAATTGTCCACTCCATGATAGCCTTTACAAGGAAAATCCCTTTACTTTTTTTCAAATTTAGAAATGCATGATTTTATAATCCATGGTTGATTTTCTACTTCCAAACATTTGGTGTTGAAAAGGAGTAGGGGGGGGGGGTGTGTGACCCTCACACATAATTTTCTGAGCTAAAGTTAAGCAAAGTTCTTCAAACACAGCACTATGTTGAATGTCCGGAATATACAGTAAATGCAAAATCTAATTATTGGGCTAAGCCATTTCTACCAATGACTTACTACAATAATCAACTGAACTAGATCAAAGAATCTGATCATCAATTGGTAACAAGTAACCTTTCTTGACAAGTAACCTTAAATGGAACCTTCTGCCGTTGTGCGTGATGCTCCGCATAAGCAATGGAGTTAGGGAAAACAAGCCAGTGAGCCACAACTAGAAAAAAGGCCGTGGCCGGCTCGACTTGAACCAATTGGTTGGAAACTGGGCCGTTAAACCTCATCTAACTAACTACTTGACAAGTAACAAGTAACCCGACATAATCCTAAATGTATTTCACCCTACAACATTACCATCTGATTTCTGCTTTCTACAAATGGAACACAATGAAAGTTTCCTTTCTACTATGCTATTCAAACTGGAGTACTGTAAGTATACCTCTAATAGAGGTGTCCTCTAGTGTACAAACACTCTAAGGTCTTTGGTTTCTGAATGGGCAAACATACATCCAGTCAAGTCAAACAAATAAATCCTATTTTATAAGAGATTCACACACAAAAAAAAAAACCAGCTCAATCATGCCATAACTGGATAATTTGAATGTCACAACAGAAGGGTTTAAGTCCAAGTGCACCCTAATAGGGTTGAACAGGATAACAGATTTAACAGCATCAAACAGGGACAAACACAAAAGCCTAACAAAGGGCAATAGGCTTCAGAAGGCAGTAAACAAGACTGGCTAATTATGTAGTGTACACAAATACTCCAGTCTGAACTGTTATGGTCCTTTTCCACAAAATAAAGGAGTACTCAAGAATGCATTCAATCAACAATTCTTAGAATTACACAAGCCTCTTGAAAAGATAATCATCAGACAACAACAATTATACTTGAACTCTGTTTGAAAGTACATCAGTTTCAAAGCAAAGTCATTAACTAGATGATGGCTCTTAAAAGTATTGTCGTAGCTATTCGCAAGGTGGAAAATCACCGTGCGAACAAGCAGTTTTGATCTCTTACTCGCACGGTGAAAAATCAAAGTGCCTTTTCAAGGTCATCATAGCTGTCAAACTCGGAATCGACCTCCATTCCGATGACAGGTTAGGAATCTTGTCCGGAATGCATATTTGCAGACTTGGCACTGCGCACTAGCACTAGGCCCAGCCCTACTTCCAAGTTCCAGCCCTATCCCTGGCTCATCCCTGCACATCACAGTACACACGTACAAGGTTCCAACACTCCCCATTACGTCAGGCGCAGTCCCGGTCCCAGCTCACACTAGCACTGCACTAATTACTGTACTACCATGCTATGCATCCTATACTCATCATACACACAAGCACATATAGGCCTTTGAGCACGTACCTTTGAGCACATATCCATTCCTGCTTAGCCTTGTAAAGTTGTGTGCATGATGATCTTCCACCGTGCGAGCAAGCGAGCCTGCTTGTATGCATGGTGATTTTCCACCATGCAAATAGACCCGACCTTAAAGTATACAGGTTCTATATACTGGATAGGTGCTTTTGTTTTGTTGTACACTTCTGAGGAAAGAGGGGACTATACCTTCTTGGATGGATAGAAAATTCTGTAGACCTACCCTTTTGTTAGTAACTTGAGGAGTATAGAGATTCATATATTGTTGAAAGAACCCCCTCTTTTTGAAAGCCTTGCGTACAAGGAGAGAGAATGGGTCAGAGGAACATGTTTCAACGTGCAAGGCTGGAAAGTAACAAACACAATTCTGATCCTTGAAAAATGTTTCTAAATCACAACAAACACTAGCTTCTACTTTAGAGCAGTTTTTGGATGTGTGCCTTTAGGGAGATGAGACACAAGAATTTTGAAAAGTGAGCCAATGTCAAAAACTGGCATGCACTATCGCTAGAAGTGTAATTTAAGTTTAGAATTATTTTAGAGGTTAGGATATGAGTTTCATTCATCCAACTCCCATTTTCATAGCTTGCTGTGTTGCTGAGATATAAAGTGTTGAAATCTACTTACTTAATTTGAAAGAGTTGATTGCACAATTTGTGATGTCTTTCTTGTAAAACTCACATGATCTTCTTTTGTTTCATTTTGAAATGAAAATATTTACATGACCTTGAAAAATTTACCTCTGTCTCGCATAGAATGTTGTGCATACAGGTTTTGTATAGTCAAGTCACCCTCTTATTTATATATGAAAGTGATCACATTTTGCTACAAGGTGCAGTGGCTTTCGAAAAAGAAAAAAAAGCAAAGAAAAGCAAAGAATGTAATTTGAGAAGTACAAGGAAGATATCGCAAGTTATTGTGCAATCTACCATTCTAAATTGAGTGAAAAAGCTTTAAAATTTTATATTTAACTCAGGAATGTCCAGTAAAGATGGGAGTAAGATCATTTAGATCCATTTTTTGAGCTTTTTAACATATATTTTTGAAAGTTTAAACTTAAGGTACACTTTAACAATATTATTTACGTCCAGTCTTCAACTGCTAGCAAACCACATATGAGAGCATAGTAATCTTATGTGTGCTAGGCAGACTTTGCCTACAGTAACAGTCCTGAGTTAGCACTCCCTTCTGCCACACTCTAAATAACTACAAGCTCTGTGCACTGAAACTTGTACCAAAATGCATGGTCACTTAAAGGTTCTACAATGTCATTGCAATTGACAAGAGAAATCCAAAAATTCTATCATCAAAAGGAAATTCTTCATGAGTATTTGAACAAAATAAGAAAACAGAAGAACTGACAAATCATATTGATTGTTGGATAGTTAAAATAGTAGTGCATGCTTGACCCAAAGTAGTTCTCAGTCTGCTCAAGGTTGTATTACAAGTACTTCCAATACCTATTTATTCAATTAGCTGGATACTTTCCACCCTTGATGAAAAAAGCATGTCTAATGATGATAGATGAAAGGAAACAATAATAACACAAAATGAGCTTAACATGGCTGTATAGAAGGTCAATCAAATTTCAAGACATTTTGTGAACATTGCTTGGCTATCATGTCAAAGGGTGATGCTAATTCACCTCACTGATTATGTGATTGAAACAATTCCATGAGGTGCAATGTCAATTTAGTAAGACATCAATAGTTTGAACAGGTTGTAAGTTCAAACACTTCATACAAATTTGCACCTTTTCACCAGTCTTTGTGTTGCAAAGTAGCCTATCACATATTACTACACAGCCACAGCTAATGTGAATCAACCCAAAAATGGAGGCTCAGAGGAAAGCAAATTTTTCCCCACCTCCTCTAGTCTGGAGGCTCAGTTACTGTAGTGTCAAGCAAAATCACATGCATTCCTAAATGCCCACGGCTACTGCAACTTCTGCCACTTTGCCTCCATTCAAAACAGGGGGCTTAGTAGCTTTTAACACTTTTCTGAAAAATTTAACCAAGGTGATTGTGTACACGTATGTATAAATATTGTGAAAAGAAAATTAATAGGCCTATGTAGTCATAAATGGCCACTATGGCTTTGCCTCCACTCCAAACTGGAGGATCGGTACTACTGTAAGTCTATTCCCAGAAAATTATTAATATGGCACATGTAGGCTATGTTGACTTGTTCTCAAAACAGCAGTGCCCTTAAATGGCCAAGACAGCCACTGCCTCTGCAGGTCCTTGCTTTCATAAAGTTTTTAACCATTGTGGGATATTTCTACAGTTACTCTGCACTCAGTTCACAAGCAGGCCACAAAATTCACAAAGGCCATAGAGGCCATGGCTCCTGTAAATTTTGTTATGACCTTTGACAGCAGTTTTCCATAAACTTATCGAGGCTACTTTTGGCTGGAGATGTATATCAGTCAGATGCTCAGAATACATGTGTACATATGAGCTTACATTTTACATCATTCTTTTCACAAAAGCATTCATGATGCAGCATATGGAAACCAACATTTTTTCCAAGTGCTTTCAAAATCGTTCTGTTAATATTTGACTCCCACACTATGTGAACTGCTCATTCACATATATCATACAGACTACTTTTTTCTGCAATATCTATAACCATAATGTACTAATGTAGGCTCACGCTTAGGCCTGTCTGCATTGAATCTGTACATTAACTTATTAGGTACTATGAGTTGCCTCATCTACTCAAATACATACAAATACATACATGTACACATCGTAGTGAACCACATCTAAGCTATAGGCTAATTACATTTTGGCCTTGGATGAGAGAGTTTTGGCCTACAATTAACCTACAAATTGTTGGTTACCAAGGCTATGTTTGGACTAGGAAAACCAATTTTGTGGCCTGACAAGGATACAAAAATGAGATGTACCTCATTTTTTTTTATGTAATAGGCATTCTGGTTTATCAATGTCCATACAAACCTATGTATACAGGCTATTTGTCCTTAGCTGCGTGGTTAAGCCAGTTTTTGCCAGCGAAAAATGTGATATACCTGAGAACACTACCCATTTGTTCTAAACACCTCCCCCAGAAATAGGCCTAGGTTTTACTTGAACTCCAGGGGGCCCTGCATACCACTTTCACTCTCTCCCCTCCCAGGCTGGAATGCTTAGACTATGAACTGAAATAATATGTTACATTACATGTTTGTCAGTATGAAATTTGGAACAAGTCCAGAATACCTTGCAAGATTGAAGCTCTGTTTTTTTCAAAACAACTTACAGTACGTAGCTCGAAAAGATACCCTGCGGAACTACAACAGATGCACATTAACCAATCGTGTGTTTGGTTAAATCTTGCTTTGTCACATTTTGAGCCAATCACATTGACTGTTATTGTTAAAACGATGCACAAATTCTTCTGTGACTTTACATGTGGTCCTGCACTCTATACAACTGCACAACGCATGCCTCTGTATGTGTTACTATGACTCTTTCCCACTTACGACAACTAAATTTACGATAAATATTTACCAACTGTTTCCTTTGCGAATACAAACTAAGAAAGATACATTGCATAAGTCAGACTTACGCAATGTTTGAGGCGTAAATAGTCTTTATGAATTCGGCCCCTGGAAAATCTAAAACTCAAGGCCTGAATTACATTGGCTTTGTGATCATTACACTTGTTCATAAGCTGCAGCTGGTGGCTTCAGACCCTGCCTGACTAAAAGAGGGGTGGGTTTTAGCTCCCCCGAAAGGAAGGGGCAGTAATCCAAAACCCGACAAAGGTGGGATGCTTAATGACAAAAGCTTAATTGTTTAGCATGCAGACCACTCAAAAACTGCAGTTTTAAATTGAAAAATTTGGGTGTTTACTGAGAAAATTCTGAAATTTCAGTGAGTTTCTGCTGGCAAAATTTGGAAAATTGAGTTTTTAATAACAAATTGATAATGGGGGTTTCTGTTAAAAGATATCTGCAGGTAAATGCGACCGTGTGAAGTTGGATATTACAGTACATGCTTGATCAATGTAGCCTAAGGCTATACCCAGTAACCTGACTGACAAGAGTAGAAAATTTCCCTGACGGAGAGGCCATGGCCTCCACTGCCCACACCTGGCACTACCCTTGATAACTGACAGATCTAGCACCAACCTAATCTACACTGCACTTCCATATATGGGACATTGTGGGATTCTCTTTTTGATGCTCAGGAACAATAGATCAATTTGGAACAATCAAAACAATTACTTATTGACATTTGTCCGTTTTGATAGCAAGATCAGCTTGAAGCTTGCCTTTCGGAGCAACTCCTTTGTCAAGACAAAAGGCCACACATTTTGAAGAGCATCAGTACTGTCCTGGTTATTCCACTGTCCCTCTTTGCACATCAATTTTTTTTTTTCTTTTTTTTTTTTGAAACTGGGACAAGTCGGCAAACCAGGTTGACATAGTCCAAACCAGGGCAGTCCTGGTCAAACCGGGATGATGGAATCTTTGATTCATAAATACATAAATACAGTATGGCTATTGCCTATAGGCCTAATGCTAGCTTCGAATGCCTGTGCAGCCTAGGTCTGTTCGTGGGCAACTTCATACAATTTATAAATACCCTATAGGACTATGCCTTCCTCACACTGTTCTTAGTGCACAGTTTGCTGGCTCTGTTCTCTGCTTCCCACAGGTTGTTCCGAATCCTAATCCTTGGCTAGTTCAGCAGAGAAAGTGAACAGCCAATAAGTACATGGCTATGCCTAGCAGAGGATCTCTGGATAGCTAAAGCCTAGCCTACTCATGTAAAGTTTGGTTGTGCAATTAGGCATCCCAGTTACTAAGTTTAGTGAGCCTACTGAGAGTTGGGGTTTAGTAGCCCTTACTTACGCTAGGCGTAACGTCAGTACAGTAACAGAAACTTGGGCAACATATTTAACGGTTGTTCTCCATGCAGACACATGCTTACGTGAGAAATGAAATCTGAAATAATTACATGAAAGAATAAAAACAATAAAACTGATTTAAGACAATTCATGGTAGAATTCATACACAAAAGGGCACAACTCACCAAACGTTAAAGAATCACTTTTCGAAGTAGCCGCCTTCCTTTCATCGTCTGCCATTATATTTTCCTTGACGATTGATCCAGTGCAGTGACCCAGATATGATCAGAGCAAACAGCTTTACCACCTAGCCATGCATGCATGTATACAAAACGACGGAGGTGAAGTATGGTCTAAGAACGTTTGTAAGCAATCAGAAACAGCTGTTCTCTACATAGGAGAAATGAATCACTCTAAAAGATGGCGCTCTCACCAAATATACGCCAGAGCCGTCTAAATATACGGCTCTGATATACGCCAGAGCCATGTATATGGCTCTGATATACGCCAGAGCCGTATATACGGCCCTGATATACGCAAAGGCATTATAAGCATATCTTTGAATATGATACGGCTCTGTGAAAAGCCAGAGCTTTATATTAGGAAGCTATAAACCGTCAGCTCTGTGAAGAGCGGGTCGTGGTGAAAAAGAAGGGGATTCCTCATTCCTTGTCTCATTGTGGAGCAAAGATAATGTACCTTCTATGATATGGAACCGTCATTTGCAGACGGACACACATTTTACTCATATTTTTTTTTATTTAAGCTGAAGTACTATTTGCCCCTTAAAACTAGACTAGGACTGTTTTGAGTTCCAGATGGGTTTCAAGTTCTCCCATATTAATTTGACAGTTCAAAATTTATGACCTCAAGTCTGTAATTGCAATACTTGCCGTTTTTTCCCAAATTTAGTATCATTCTTGAAGAGATTTGAGCTAATAATGCGAGCAGGGGCGAATCGCCCGTAGCTTCGTATAATTAAAAGCTGATTTGAAATTTCTTTGTACAGTGCTTTCAATGACATTAAAACTTCTGCTGCCTACAATTTAGATTTAAAAGCGTTGCTAAATGGGGAAAGGTTAGTCAACAAATAAGGTGAGCAAAAAGTCATTTTTGAAATAAACATGAAAGAGCGGGTCACACTACAGCGATTGTCAATCCGAAACTCCACTCCGAATTTTTCTTAATCGGACCAATAGCTTTTTATTCTGACTTTATTCTAAGGATGGTCATCCGCTACATCAATAACTAATCCTAGTTTGTCTCACGATAAACTATTCAAGTTCGTATATAATTATTTAACTATATCGCTCAACAGTTGTTCGAAAATCAATCCGATTTTTGTACGCGTGTCCGATAAATTCTGTCTGTTGATGCGACGTCACGAAATAATAAATTTACCTTTCATTTTCGTAGTCCTCTGATACAAATCATATATTTAGGCCTACACAGGGTTGACAAATCAAGTTTTGGCTCTTTCCGACCAGAGATGGAGAAGATTTCAACTAAAACTCACAAAAATCGGACCGTTATCCTATCTGAAATCGCTGTAGTGTGACCCGCGTTCAAAACTAGACCATGTTTTCTTTATCAGAAAATGTAAAAGGCAAAATGTTTTTCTTCTCGAGCGTTCATCCATCGCGTCCATTTGTGCGATGCAAAATTTTCCTAGTGTAGTTGCTCCTGTAACTGAATTAAGGATCCATAGGTAGTGGACCCTTTCACTATCAACATAGGCCGAAACATCTGGGAGATGGGGGGGGATATATACCTCCACACTTTTTGACAAGGAGAGGATGGCCTACACCCCCCTCCTCCCCGATTTTCAAAACTATTACCAAATAATATGCTCTTCGTTATTATTTTGGCTACAGAACTGATAACTTTTGAGGAGTGTGAAGAAAAGTAAATCATTAGTTAACTAAAAGGAAAATGCAGTCCCTCAATTTGAATGAGTGTGTCCCGTCATCTTTGTTCAGGATTGGCTCTTATCAATCATTTGACGATATGTTTGTTAATCACGTGTTAAGTTCATGCAGAAAAACTCTTTGGCTTACCTTCAATAATCAATGTTTGTATATAGAACCCTAATGAAAGATACTTGTGAGTGAAACTAAGGGGGCATTGTAACATTTAGCAAACTTTTGAAAATAAACTTGGGGAGACTGCCATCTCCCTTTAAATGCCTTCAACAATTAGTTATTTTGCCGGACCGCTTCGCAAACATCCATTCTGCATTGTTGTCTCATAAAAGACCCTTCTCCAAATAGCAATCACAAAGGATTTCGGGATAGTGTTTTGGTGTCAGTTTGCCACAGTAAAAAGTTATTGACAAAATCGACGTATACCAAAACTTTATCCCACAATCCTTTGTACTATTATTTGGAAAAGGGTCTATTAAATGCCAGCTTTAGTGAGATTATTTCTACTGCCCCCCCCCCCCCACTGTCCATATTATAATTTCAAGGTCGCAAAAACCTGGGAAATCGCATTTAAGGGTTCTTTCCCCCAAATTTCCCCGCATGACACACTAGAGAACAGCAAATAGGCTTTACGAGATGAAATTTACGACCTCAACATAACCTGTGTACTCTGCCTACATGCTTTTTGGTAAGGTTGACAGGACTTATGCTTTCTAGCTATGTGAAATGGAACTATGGAGAAACTGGAGTGACTCTAAAGCGCGCTTAGCGCGCCGAAAATTTTGGGTTCTAATTTGAGAAGTTCTCCTCTTGAGAGCCACCCCTGCCCCAGAGTCTGGAGTACAGAATTTAACTGTCCAATTTTCCGCCCGACTGAGACGAAATATCTATCCGATTTTCAGATTTCTGACATTTGAGGGGCTTGTACGGCCATGACATCATATACACTGGCTAAAGATAAAATAGCCAATGCATGATTACCTTTACTTATTAGCTAAGCTCAATGACGGATTTACATCACCCCAAGCATGACTTTTACTTAGTGGTAAGCAAAAGTCTCAGTTGGTGACAACTCTTTGATTGGCATCAGAGTTTCAAACTTCAAAAGGTGCAGAGCAACTCATATTACACAGCATGCTCAGAGGGTATTTTGATTACACATTAGGGCCTTGTATGCTCACCAGGATAGGATAGTAAACTATGTTTGTGTCTGCACATTGCCTACGTAGCAGACTGTGGCATATTCCTTGTTCAGTCATATCCCAGATGGTTTGGGAAGCTGAGGAGCCGAGCAAACAGAGTTCGCTCCGCGGGGTAGTCTGCACAAGGAGAAGCTAAAGGCACTTATAGACGGAGCTAGGACTAACTTAGTTGGACGAATTGGATGTGTCTGGGATGAGATTTCCCCTTTAATGGGCATAAGCAGTCGCCGCAAACTTATTTTGAACAGCTAAATCTCACAAATATTGCCTTACTTCACTTCAAGTATCTTTCATGATATGTTAGAACATAAATATTTCATATTCAGGGTAAACCGGAGGTAGGCTATTCGTAAATTTCTCAACTCGTGCAGTGAGAAACATATTGTGACATGATTCTCAAGAGCCATTCATGAAATAGGATGCCCGAATACACTAATTCAAATTGGCTGCATTTCCCCCTTTGAATCAAATCTAACTTTCCTTCTTGAAATCTAAATTTTGTTTCTAAAGCATGAATTATACAGAAAAGAATGTTTAGATGCAATTTTAAGGTCTAAAATGTGTTATTTCCCCCACCCCCATTTTCTTACAAGGCCTACACTACGGCTACGGACCAACTGATGGTGCCCCTCCCCACCCCCACCCCACCCCGTGTCGCAATAAGAGCGCTATGGGAGGATGCCTGCACCGGGTGCCAGTCTTGAAGAGGTACCCCCATGCATGCCACAGCCGAAAAATTCAGTAAATATTTAAAAGGTCGGATTATTTTATGAGTCCAAAGCTTCACCAACAATAACACCATCTTGGGTCTTGGAAAACTTAAAGTATGAACAATGACTCAAAGAGTAGAGGTGTAATACCTCCCTTAGGCAATATTCCCTTCAATTACACCCAAACATAATTGAAAACAATCACCAAATCATGAGGATTCCTAAACATATAATCAATTCAACGCTTTACGAAGCTTTAGAGAGATAGCACCATTTTGCATCTATGCCACCTCACATGGGCAAAAATTTCTCAAAGAGTAAAGGATGTCGTCCCCTTCTATACAGCGCCTCTTGCCTTCCGTGCAGCCACGAATGAAGATTATCACTACATAATGACAATTTGTAAAAATATAATCAGTTCAAAAGCTTTGCCCAACGATAGTACAATTTTGAACCTAAGTCAGGCCTAACATGTATCCCTCCCCTCGGCACCCCTTCGCGATGGTACACAGAACATGTGCAAAATGAAGGGTCCGCCTGTGTGTTAACTATCTGTAGGCATACCGCTTAGTGTTCCGCTTAGTGTCATGAACTACCCCCCCCCCCCACTAGAGATTCCGTCCAGGCTACGGCCCTGCAACTCCTACCACCACCTATCTTTTCGAACCACAAGTGGTAGCTTATCCGCCCGGGAAAGCCATTGACTGAGAAGAATAACTAAAATTACCACCTGCGGCAAATGCAAAGTGAATGACAGAAGAAACGGGAAGGACCATTTTAAATAATGTAACTTGGATATTTTTTGCAATGTCGAATAAAGTAAAATATTCTACACTGTCCTTAAAATGCTATTTTTGGCGCGTTTAGCGCGCACCCACCGTAGACACTGAGTTGCGCAATTGCCAATACCTATTAGGCTGTTCACGGTTACGTCACTGGTTGGCACTGGTTGGCATAGAGCATGCGCAAGAACACATGCGTGTATGTTAGGTGTTGCGTGTGTAAACGCTTGTGTGATTGCACGCAAAAAGTAGACGAATTAGAATCCACTTTGCATTGTGACGACAGTGTAAGCGCGCCCTATAAACTCTTTTACCGACACGCAGTGACGTCTTTGTTTGTAAACAATGAATGAGTCTATTGGACAGCTTGATAAGTATCATTATTTCGATGCAGCTCGATACCAGCATCCACGTATATTCCATCCAAAATCCCTTTGCACCATCAAATTCACCGCCCATTGATACAAATGAAGTTACAAAAAATAAAAGGCTTAGTCCAGTTCTTTTATTATTTCGGGGTCTTTTTAGAGCAAATTCAATGCCATTTTCAGATAGTGAAATAATTTATAGATTTGTTACTTTTAGAGAGAGACAGAACTCTATAGATTTGTTGGAGGTGAAATGTTTTAACTGAAAACCTTGTAAACTAAACAGACAGTTACAGGGGTACCTGCAAATTGTGTCGTTTTGTGACCACAGAAAGGTTAGAACTGAATTTTTGTAGCATTCCAGAGATACCAACATATTCTGCAAGTATAGGCGGACTAACTGTTATAGTAATTAGTAATTCTAATTTCAATTACCTAATTATGAACACGTGTAAACAGGGTAATAAAGGATGCTGTGACTATAAGATGATTATAAATATAACTATAACGAGTTCAATGATGGTGTAGCCTGGAAAGTACTCGGTTTCTGTCTCAGACGGGCTGGGTGTTCTAATCCAATATTCTTTCTTTTTCCTTCTTTTTTATTTTTATTTTTGTATTCACTTTTTGGTGGAGTTCAAAGGTCATGTGATGTAACCAGAGGTCAAATTGTGAAAATATTGAGGCCATTTTGTCATTACAACCCCTTCCTTGAAAAATCCTGTACGCACCAGATCATGAATCCAGCAATATTTAATCAGATCCTTTTTAATAATAGTAATTTTCAGTTCCAATTGATTATATTATCGAATACCACCGCTACGCCATGCATATTAAAAATGTTTTTAACTCGAATTAATAATGCTTTTCAACAATATATCTTTAATTGGATTTGAATAAGGGATATTATTAAACTTGTGTTATCTTGAATTGGTGTATTATAGGCTGATTCCTGAAAACGTGAATTCTATGGAAAAAACAAACTTTGATTTCATGATATTAAGAAATAAAGTAATACATAAACTGACTGAAAACAATAATGTACATTTATTTAATTGAATATACCTTTAACACAATTTCAGATATTATTAATTTTTCAATGGTATCGTTAAGTATTTAATGGTATCTTCAAACAAATAATACCATCATCAATATTAAACAAAAAAATAAGTCTGCTTTGACAAGTGGATGCAGTTCTTGTATATCATATGAACTTCAGATAAAACTGAGAAAGCCTATTATTAGCCTTCAGTTGCTCGACAAAGTGATAATATTCTAGTAGGGGCTACTGATCATTTCGGAACAAAACTACGGTAATTACACTAAGTTTGTCTAAAGAGTTCAAAAGTGCATGAAACTACTAGCTCCATGGTTTAAATACGCATTTTATTCGAGTTGTCTGAGTTGCTTCAATAAATCAAAAAGGACACTGCAAACAAAATTCTTGCGGTGAGATGCCAAGGTCGTAGCCTGGGCAAAATCTCTATGGAGGCGGGGCAGATCATGATACTACCGGAGCGCAAGTGATGTGAGAACAGATAGTTAAAACCGGAGAGGAATCCCTCCTTTTTCACCTGTTCATGGGTGCCGTCCTGGGGAGAGGGACGGAGGGAAGGGGCCCGTACATGTAAAGCCTAGCTTAGGTGCAGAATATGGGAATTTTCTATTTTGGTAGGGTGTAATTGAAGGGGATGTTGCCTCAGGGAAGGGATGACACCTATACTCTTTGACAAATTTTTCTTGCTCTAAGATTTCTTAGATCCAAAATGGTGTTATCTTTGGTACTGTTTTGGACTGCATGATCTAAAATTTAAATTATTTACTGAATTTTACGGCTGTGGCATGGCACCCCTACAAGGCTGGTACCTAGTACGGGTTTCTTCTTAGCGCTAGTATTACGTCCCTGGGGGAGCCACCATTGGTTGGCGCGTAGCCACAGCGTAGGCCTTGCAAGAAAATGTTTTGTCGAAATGTCTCAGAGATGGGGGAAATGACACATTTTATACCTCATAGTTGCATCTAAATATTCTGTACTTTTAGATTTCATGCTTTGAAACAAATTTAGATTTCAAGAAGAAAAGTTAGAAGTGGGGGGGGGGAACTGGGGGACAAGCGGTCCGCCGGATGGGCACACCAAAATGAAGGACTGGGCGTCACTTTAGGCATCTTAGTGGCGCGCCCCTCAAGGCGTTAAGCATGGCCAAGTGGTTAGAGCATCCGACTTGCAACCGGAAGGTCTAGCCATTGTGCTTGGTGCTCAGCATAAGCAATCCAAGCAGTCCATGCGGAAGCTCTGGGGTATTTTTAAAATGTTGACCATAAGAATGAAGCATTTGACTATCTCCAAAATGTCATACTTAAATAGGCCACAAAAATAGAAATCACAATTTGACCATTGTGTTAGCCTTACTTACACTAACGATGATGGGGTGACTGGGGACAGCGGATCATGCTAATGTTTCCACTGAGCTTAAAAATAAATCTACTCATGCTGCCCAATAGGAATTAATGTTGACACAACTACTTGGTATGCCACTGAGGGGAAGCCTTTAAATTGGAGCAACCAAGGTACATGCATCTAACGGGCCTAGCGGGAAAAATACGGAAAAAGAAGCCCGCTTGAATGCAGTTCAGTGGGCGTTGGGTACCTGAAAATTATAACTATGACTGATATATATATATATATATATATATATATATATATTTCTGCATTTTTTCAGCAATAAATGAAAAAGAATAGCTAGCTCTTGCTGAGACCATCCCTGGTGGATGCGGGAAGTGGCCAGAAAATTCTGGTTTTTGTGCAAATCCTTTTACTCCTTACGGAAGTACCGTATCAGCACTTAATGATCCCTGGTGTGGTGCTTGGCTGCACCTCGGCGAGGATACAGGAGAGCAAAGTTTCGCCATGCAAATTTGAAGGCACCGGTATCTAAAATAAACAGACGTTAGCCTTTGAGAATAAAGCTTTTCAATTATCCTCATATTTATTGGATATGCGTATTTTTGCATACTGGAATCTTTTCTTTGATTTTTACCTGCAGAGTTACGGCAAAACGTTTGTTTTTCATTGCAACTTCATGACAAAGGATATTACCTCCAAGAATACTTTTGTGGATAACGTTTGTCATGCTTGGGCGGATTATTACTATAGGAAACCAGTTAATAATGATGAGGAGCAAATCATTTGGAATAATACAAAAATCCGTATAAATAATGCCGTGGTGTTTGATAAAACTCTATTGGACCATAATGTTTTGTATGTTAGTTTCATAACTAAAATAATCTACATTCATTTGATTAATGACTTAAATTACCGTCCCGATTGCAATAGCTAAATGGAACTCTGAGTTCTCTAGCATTACGGTAGATGGAATGTTATCTTTCAAGTGCCATTCAAGTCTTCTAATGAGAGCAAATTACGGTTTTTTCCAGTTCAAGTTGTTACACCGAATTCCTGGTAGGATTGCTTCACGTCACCGCATGCAGTTGACTGAAAATCCTTTATGCACTTCTGCCAAGAGGAAAATGAGAACACTTGTTCGGGAATTGTGATAGAACTTCGAGTTTTATTTTAGATTGCGAACAGATGTTCCTTGCAAATCAATTTCTTTTCTCAAAACAGGATATCTTTTGGGTTAAAAGCTTCTGTTTAAGCATCCATATAATTTTCTTATGCTTCACCTTAAGCACTAAGTTTATGCTAAAAAATTGCTTAAGATATTCTAAATGTTGCTGAATTCTTATATAACTTTAAATTTGCGGTCAAAGTCCACTGCTACTTACATAAAATAAAATGCGTGAAATATTTTTCACCGATGAATTTAAAGAAACCTTCAGTAACTGTAATGAATTGTTCAATTAAGCCTCATCATATTTATCAATATTACAATGGTATTTCAGACATAAAAAAGAATCAATACTATTTATATAAGCATCTGAGGATTTATGAGTCGTTAACTCTTTGATGTTCAAATGCAGTAAGTATTCCCAATGTTGAGTGCTTAGTAAGAATGTAACCATTTGAACACAAATGAAACAATTCATGTAGAAATATTCAGTGAAAGAAAGAAAATTTATCAGATTGGAAAATATTGGATACGAGTTGAAAAAGGCAATGAAAATCGCAATTTTTTAAAGTTTTCGAACATGAGATCGGACTAAAAGATAATCGATGTGGGCATTGTATTGAAGGGAGAGGACTGAAGGCCACAGCAGTCTCATAGCTTTTAAAAATAAAGGTTGAAGCAACAGCTGTGGATTACATCTCCCAAAAATGCAGTCCTTCATACATTTCAACAATTTAGATGCGCGCGAAGAGCGCCACAAAACTTGAAGTTTTGAGAACATTTTGTGCAATTTTAGTTGTATGTTTGAGTGATTAAATGACAGTGGGTCCTCCTGTTAATATCGACTTATTCTTGAATGGTGTGTTTGTGCATATTTTTTCATACCCAAAATCTCGTTGGGCACAAGGGGGCAGAGCCAATGTTTGGGAGCATGTGCCCCTGGTCCCCCTTGGCTACGCCACTGTGTACCTTGGTGAAAGAATATTGTTTATTCGTCAGGGAAAGAAACCCACATAAGAACACGTCCATGGCAGCGGTACTGGGACCTCCCGGAAAATTTGAGGGAAAAGGGGACCCTCGTATACGATTTTCCAGGTTTTTGGGGCCTTGAAATAATAATTTGGACAGTGAAATCTTTAGCATTTCTATATTAATTCTCAGGTAGACCAACTTTCATTTACGGTTTGGAGATCTCTGGGGGGGGGGGGCAACTGCCCAATGCCCACGTAAGCTACGGCCTGGATACTTTTTAACGGCTTGAATTTTCAATAGGCCTATCTTTTGAAGAAAGCTTCTTGAATGTAAGACCCCGCAGAGCCTAACCGTAGCCAGGGGAGGAGAGGAAGAGAGCTTCCAAGAGAAAATTTTTGCTCCCCCTTGGAAATTCAAATTTTATCATTGCCTTAATGCATTTTAGCATATGTCGCCCCTAGAATATTTCTCCCCCAAAGATTTAATTTCGTCCCCATCAGTACATTGTCTTAAAGCCTTCCCAGAGTACTAAGAGATATGCGGCCAGCTATGCGATTGCATCTGGCATGCTAAGTACGTAAATTATGGTTTTAAACTATGAATTTAAGAAAATCGTCTGTCATCATGGATCTTGTGATCTAGGCAAAACGTGAGTCAAAATTTCTTAAAACGTATCCTTTTACGACGAAATCACAGTGGATGAGTCGTCTCATCATTATTTCGTTTGTCAGTAGAACTATTTTTATATTTCAATTGCCGGGGCCCTGTGAGCATGGTCATCTAAGTATAAGAAAAGTGCAACCTATGCATAAGATTGCAACAGTTATCTCTTAGAATTGTAGCATTTGTTATGGACATGCCGTTTAAACTGGACATGATTTGTGATTAAAATCTAAAACAGTGCGTTCATCCTGAACTTTGAGCTCTGGATATACCTCTCCACTGAAAACGCAGTAAAGTACGGGAGAGGTGGGTCAACTCAAAAGAAAGGAAGGGGGAAAAAAAGAAAAAATATTGGAAAGTACATTAATTGTACGCTTACAATGCCCGGTCACATGCCACGTGGTACTCTTGTTGGTTCACACAGCTTACAGTGGCTTAATTAAACATTTGTCACCTTGACATTAAAACTCACTCTGTAGTATGTCTTTGTAGCTTTGTAGGAAGTTTCTTTTTCATTTGTTGACTAAATCTTCCACACGTTCACTTTAACTCAAAAGAGGCAACAAAACTCTTTGTTAACAAGGTGTAAAATTATGGTGAAACAAGTTAAAACAGCTTTCTAACTACGTGTACGTTCCACAAAATGTAAAGCATTTACGTCATTGATTATCGATCACGCTGCAGTCTATCTTCTTATGATTTAATTGAATATCGCTCTCTGTTTGACTCAACATTAAAACGAGGGCGTCGAAAGTAATTCAATATGTGTCGATCATAAATTTCGATTTTTTTTGTTTGTTTTGTTTTTAATTTTGTTGAACATAGGCTTTATCAGTTACAGGCAGTGAAATAGTTATTGACATTTTTCGTTTGCACCCAAGCCTTGAAGAACCGAGCACAAAACTGGAACTGAAAATTTGAAATGGAAAGCAAAAGGGGTATTGGCAAAAGTCATCTGGCCAAAATGTTTACTTATAACTGGGCCACGAGACTCCGTGTATTGATGTAGCACATTTTGGAGAATGCCGATTCCGAATACTTTCAATTCTACATTTCCATCCACGGCCCTCTTCCCCCGGCACCCAGTCGAAACTTTACCATTGTTGTCACTGACAGTCACAAGGCGAAAAGTTATACAACACCGTAGCGCGAAGCCCACTCTCTTTTGTCAGCCCCTCTTTCAGGCTGCCCAAACAAGAAATATGACTTATCAAGGAACATGCCGGACAACTTGCTAAGTAGGCAGAGCATACTTTGTACTTGTGTGCGGTTCTGAAAACGTTCTCGATGATTTGGCAACATACTTCTAAAGGAAAACAGAGGGAGAAAACGGAAAGAAGCGTACAGTTATAGGTAATACAACTCAGTGGCGGCGCCGACACCTTGGGGGCTCAGCCCCCATGAAAAAGTAGTGGACTAAAGGTATGTTCAGACCCCAATATTTGCCAAGGACAAATGTAACAGAGGTATAGAAGGTGAATACGGGAGAACTGCAGGCAGAATAAATGAAAGAGGATTCATAATTCATTATGATTCTTGTATCATCTCAACTCATCTGATATATATCAACATTTTTCATAGATTGATGTTTGTTCTCATTAATTGAGAAATTGCAGACATGAAATCCATATTTCAAGGCTGGGTACGTGCAGCCTAGTGCACTCGAGAACGGGAAGTCGTGTCCGGGCATCTGGAGGGTTTGTAAAGCAAAAAATGTTCTTACACGCTCCTTGCCAACTTATGATGGTGGCGCTTCACTCAGATAGTCTTGCTGGTACTCAGCTTCTCCCCAATGCTCTGTTTTTTTTTCGTTCCGCCGCGCCTGATATAACTGGAAGACATCTCTGACATTAGTGTCTAACAGAGTGGCACATGGCTATTATATTTCCTGCGTCGTTGACTGGAGCCGAAGAGCTTAGAAGCCTATGAGGCGTACGAAGCTGTTCTCGACTAAGGGATGAACGTGGTTTCGGACCGCCGTCCTAGGGGAGGGGTCTAAGGGTAGGAGGTGCATGTTTGCGGGTCCTTGTATGCAATTTGGTGAGATACTTGAGCAAATTTTAAGCAAAATCACTGCACATTTCTGACATTTTATACAGAGGGAACAAATAAGGGGTATTCGTCCTTGAAATGAGGGGACGGAAGCATACTTCCGTCCTGTGCTTCCGTCCCACCACATTTGTGCCTGAGGTCTTTATCCCTCAGCCCAGCTCCTTGCTACCCCCTTCCTACGCCATTGTAGATGTCACACTAAAATAAGCTTATTGTTCGTTCGCCAGAAAAATCTGACGTCAACTACAGTGCCTTAAAAGTATTGTTTGAACTTTCAAAAGACCATTGTATAATTAATTCATGAGTGTTGATATGAGATGGAAATGGAAGAGTTTCAGTAAAAGTGTGGATGATGTGAAATTTTGGAAGATTGGAGTTGATTTAGATCATTCCGTCATTTCATGAACAAAAGGGTCGTGGGGTGGGTATGCAACCTTAAATTTTGTCCTGTTCGGCTTTGCCGTATTACAAGTGTCATGGAGGCCCCCATGTCTGCATGTAGGCCGCGGATGTCAAGAAGACAATGGCTGTATTACGTTACGGCGTAAAAATGCATCTAGCGCCTTCGACGCTAACACGCGCTTACGCGCTTGCTCGCTTTAGCATGCACAGCGTTGTTTGCCCTAGGAGTCACCGTGTCATTTTAAGTTTGGAGTCTATGCTTGTAATGTCTTTGGTGTTACCACGCTAAACAACCGCGCATGGGGGAGGAGCCCACGGACTTCTTATATAAGGACAGAGCATATAGGCTAGCACTAACGTACTGCACCAGATGCTAACATCCTCTGCGTAAGTTGTCGCCACCGTCCGTGGAAAAAGGCGTACCAAGATGGCCGCCTGCTATGCTCTTGTGTGTAAAAGTGTGGACTTGCTCAAGTGTCACAGTATCGACAGATTGTGTGAGAAAATTGTAATATTTTAGAAAGGATACAAACTCAGTTCAAATTCAGTAAAAAGAATGAAGGATTGTGACATTCATCTTCCTTTGATGTTTTATTTTGTCCGAAATGTTGCAGATTCATCCTCAAATTGGGCAAATTGTTGTAGCCCTGCGGCCACCTTGGTATGCCTAATTTTGTTCAAACGATGGCGACCGTATTGGTCACGTGATCCTGTGTCCATGTATTTAAGTCCGTGGAGGAGCAGTATGACTTATGTTCCTCTTAGGCTACTAAATGAACTGAATCATACGAGAAAACACTCATGAATTTACGCACTTTCAGGATGTTTCATGACATAAATATTTCTTTAAGTAAAATAAGGAGAGATTTGTAGTCTTTAGCTGGTGTTTCCAAATACTGGATGGGACCAAAGCTTATTGACGTCAATGGGTAATGTAGATAAAATACAATTTGGCGTGAAGGCAGCATCTAATTATTAGATAAAGCTCCTTGATACAAGTAAACAAATAACTCATTTATAGGAAACTCAAATCAGTAAATGTTGTTAACATGCTGTTCAAACCTAGGTGCACAAACCATGGGGCTGGCGGCTGCATCCCCTAGAGCTCGGGCAAAACTTATTTCTCGGGGAGATTTTTGGAAAATCTGGCGTTTTCTTCCAGTAAAGGTTTTCCTCCAGAAAACGTAGTTGACTTCCTCCCCACGTCCTAGAAAAAAATATTCAGTAGGCATATGCGTCCAATATCTTAAGATGGGTTTCAATTTACTGAAGAAGAAAAGTAACTTATTACACACGGTTCATTTTACTTGTGTTTGACATCTGACCTCAGACTGGACTTGGAATTATATACAGATGACACATCTCCCTTATACTTTCAAAATTAAAGAAAATACAAAATGCATCAAAAAGGTGAAAAACTCCCATGTTCCACACCTGTCCACTGGCGTATGTGAAGATTTCCACGCTAACCCTTCAACTGTTATTTTAGCATCAAAACCACAAACCAGAAATAGTTCTTTTTACTTATCCAATGAGGAAAATTCATGTAGTATATCAGGGAACGACTGTATATTGACATTATACGAAGAAAGATGAAAATTGCATTGAAAGGAGTAGGATCAGATTACGGTTTCATATTACAATTAGGGGCGTAAATACGGATGTGTGTGTGTGGGGCGTGACACCCCCGTGAAAATCAAAGTCGGTCTCTGAGCGCAAAAAAGTTGATCTCAAATCCAGCCTCAGTATGCCTTTGTAACAGTAGACCAGACATGAAACAACTATTAAGGGTATATTCAGTAAAACACCGTGAGTGTTGAAGAAGCTTAATACGGCATGTAAAGTTTCACATGCAAAAGGTTTTGTTCCGATCTATTCGGCGTAAACTAATCTTTTGCCGTAAATTTCGTTATCTCATCGGGAGAGACACTTCAGCAACGTCAAACACACGTAATGGAAACTGTATTGTGACGTCACCAAAAGGAACACGTCGTTTGCAGTATCCAGTGGCATAGCCAGCGGGGGGAGGGGGAAGGGGCGGTATCCCCCCAGTTGAAACTCTCGCCCCCATTATGAATGTCTTACAAGAGTATCAAAACTTGCTGTTTCGGCGGGAATATTGTTAATTTAAAAAGTACCACTTCCTCAATATAACTTCCACTTAAATAAGAAAAGGTCTTTTTTCATGGCGGCATTTCACATAATGTACACTTGAACATGAACGCACAGTGACTGGTTCCCAAATAATAGCAAGTATAATACTTTTGTGAGACATTCCTTTGTCTGTTTGTTTTTCAAAACGACTGAGCAGTGATCAGCACTTCCGTCCCGATATTGTGGCCTCCATGAGGATTCACCGCGCCATTTTAAGTTTGGAGTCTATGCTTATAATGTCTATGGTTTCTACGGTATCTTCAAGTGACGCACTTTTACATGTGCGTTCAATTTCTCACGCACTCACAACGGGAAAGCAACTGGCGCATTCATTTTCCGAGCATGCAGAAGTGTGCGTCAAGTATTCCGGCGGATAATACACAGAAAAATATGTTATGCGCGTATAGAACGCGTTGTAAAAGTGCACGCACACACTGACGCAGTCTTAGTTTTGTACGCAAATCGCCGATAAGAACGGCGCGCATATCAAATCCACACTTCCTCCCCGATATTTGCGTCTCCATGAGGAGTCAATTTCCATAACAGTGTAGGTATAGGAGTTTGGTATCTATGCTTATAATATCTTTGGCTAAAACAACTGCCCCTCAAGACCTGATTTAGAGCACTGTCATATTGTAAAAACAGTCACTTATGAGTTAGAATGTCCAAGGAGTTGCGCTCCCTGGTATGTCGGTGTTCACCATGGAGAAAGATCTAGGGACTATCTCCTGCTCTATGATATACACCAATAACTTGTGGTGCCGGCATTTCCACTTTAAATGTCATTTAATGCAGGGGCCGCGGAGCCAATTTTGAAGTGTGGGGCTAATCATCAAATAGGTCCAATATGTTCAATACAATCTGACAATAAAAGCAATTTTAGGCGGCCCAAAATGCCCACAACAGAAAAAGTGCTGCCCCCTAGCCCCCCCCCCCTTGTCTCCTCGGTCCCTGTAATGCTTGTAAAGTCGTATTAAACAGGTTTCATTTCATTGATTTTTCTCTGTCGTTAGTTCAGTTTCATATGCAAAAGTTAACTTCAATATCCTCTATCATATTAGCTACAAACCTTTAAAATTATATTCTATCAAATGATATCTCTTTGTCATCTTGTCTAATCGATAAAAGAATGATACAAAGTGTTCACTTATGACTTTTTCAAATCTACCATGTCTATCGATTTTCGCCTTGGAGTGTATATCCTATTTTACATAATTAATAATGAAGGTTTGGAAAGAAGTCATTTTTGGAACCCGGTGGTTTAAAAAGTGATGAAAAAGATAATATTATAGAGGAGTATTGTCAGAGGAATTGAGGAAGCTTGATATTCGTAATTTAATGAGAGATTTTGTAATTTCATTTTCTTTTTCAGTTTTTATTAAAACAAAGGGAACAAGAAATTTTAAAACATAACCACAATAGCTGAATTGAATGAACAAAAAGCTCTACAACAAGGACTATTACGTTTGGATAATACTGTATAGTAGCCTCGAAGCCTATGATCATATTGTTTTTCTTTGGGATGGAAGAACAAAGTTGCTTAATGAGAAAGAGATTTAATCGGTTTTATGATTAAATTCAAATATTTTGTGAAGTTTCAAAGATCTTCTCTCGTCGTATGGATCATCTTAGGTCATCCTCTGGAGTGCGGCTGCTTGTTGGCATATTGTTGCTTTGGATTACACAAGGTTTGGTTTCTTTTTAAGATTATAAATGCAAGAAATGTCCAAACCCATATTCACAGGGAAAACTGGCAAATGCTGTCATCCCAGTTTGTATTCGTACACCCGGGTATCTGGGTATGGTAAATCATGGTTGGTTCGTTTACAGTTATGTGACAAATTTGCCAATGAGTTGTTATATTTATGCATAAGCCGCCTTGGTTTACACGTGATATGCAAATCTGTTTTTTCGAACATCATAGAAAATAATTGTGAGAAAATTTTAGTAGCTCTTGTACCAAGGCAAATATATTAAGGAATGCTATTTTAATATAAATTTACAATTAGTGACACTACTTTAATTGACATAAAATTTAAAATATACCTTCAAATGCCATTGACTCTGATTGGTCAAAGATGATTGTGCAGAACAGTGAAATTTAAGATAACTGCAGCTTACATTCCATGCAGAGAGCTTAGATTACAGGAGGGTAAGTAGCATTTAATACATACATTGGTCTACTAAAGGTACGGTCACAAAGCTTCGTACGAACGATCAGTTCGTACGAATCTCACAGTTCGTACGAACAGTGGAGTTCGTAAGAATGTTCTGATTTCTTACGGCGTTCTTGAG
>WURT03658936.1:7655-18356 GCA_009936505.3 Holothuria glaberrima
CATTTCAACACTGTCACATTTCAACACTGTCACATTTCAAGGGCAGACAGGACATTCAATTATAGAGAAAAACAATTTTAATAGAAATCTCCACAATGTTCCCACCTTACTGTACACTACAGTACATTCTGTGACGTTGCTGAGAACTGGAGGTATTTGGTTTGACAAAAATATGAGTTACCTTGAGTTAGGACATTCTGTGACCTTGTTGAGAACTGGAGGTATTTTTTGATAAAAATAATCAATCTTTAAAACAAGATACCTTGAGTTAGGAATGTAATATTGCTTCATGGTTTGGAGGACATGAAATGGAATATTTTCTCTTTCACATAAGAGCCTTTTAAAATGATAGGAATATGCCTTAAAAGGAGATGGCATGGTGTAAATGTTTTTGTCGCCACAGTGTCTGACGTAATAAAAATTCATTACCTCCATGGAATTTGGTATGGAAAACTCAAATATCTGTTTTTTCATCCTTGTTGGGTGCCACAGCACTAGCATGCAGAAATTCCTTTTTGCTGTCATTTACAGTCCTTGGTGGAAAGGCATACCTTCATGACCATTTCTGTATACATTAACAAAGATTGCACTTAATAATTCCGTCTATTTCACTGCTACTTTATACCGTACCTGATTTATTATACATGTTTTTTTCATTTATGGCAGGTATTGGATGCTACTAACACTACCAGGGAAAGACGTGGTTGGATTCTCAACTTTTGTGAAGAACGTTGCTATAAGGTCAGTCACACTACGTCCAACTATACTCTGAAACTGAACGTGAAGATTTCAAACCCATTGAAAGCTAAGTGTAGTTATCTTTTAGGTCCATTCACGTGATCATACATTTGTCCGTGAACATTGTTATACAAATGTTGAATTTTGTTGAGAAGATGAAACGTGCAGTTAGAAGTTTGAACCCCTTCATATGTGTTGGACATGGTTAAAATTTGTTGGCAAAGCAGTCCACATGATCTTACATTTCTTCATGAGAGAATAGGACTGCCCATTGTATAGTAGTTGAGGTAATTGGGGGTTATATACTGTATAGATTTCCAAACATGGTTACAGTTTTGTTGAGTTTTTGCAAAATGATTCATAGTTTACTTGTGATCAGCTGTGTTTATGTTGTTAAACATCAGAAGAGATACATGTGAGGGAAATTAAAAGGAATTTTTTTCAATAAATTGCTCAATTTTGCATAAATTTAGCAATTTATCACTCAGTTAATGCAAAATCACTATGTTCTGAAACATAATGAAAGATAAATGTGAGTGAAGTCCAAGGGGACTTGTCATTCATCATGGGTGTTTCGAGGCAAGTTTGGGGATGACCGTTTTTGTGTCAGTAAAATATATATGTTGACAAAAGTTTACATTCTCTTCTGTCAGGTGTTCTTCGTGGAGTCCATTTGTGATGACCCATCGGTTATTGAGTGCAATATTAAAGTAAGTCTCACATGTTTTAATCTTAGATAACAATTTAGTTTGTGTTCCTGGCGACCTAGGCTGCAGGTGTTGGTGTAAAAATTTGCAGCATATTAAATCAGCCAAGCCTACTTTGAAACATTTTGCATGAGCAGGTGTTGAGGTTGCCAGTATGTTCGTTGATGTAAAAAAGTAATAAATGTAGTTAATACACAGATTTAATCATGTGTACAAAGTGTTTGTCTTCATTTGATAATGTTGGGTGAAATAAATATTTCAGTGCAGAATATTTGTTATGCCTTTGTTTGAGAAACCCCAGCTTAGGGTGTAATGAATACCCTTAAAGGTATAAAATTAAAAAAAAAAAAAAAAAAGCAACGATTTTGGTGCCAGGCAGTTTCAGAAGTTGATGTTCCAAATGGTTGAGGTCTTAGAGAGGTCATGAAACATTTACCAACAGGGAATTCATTGAGCTTTTTTTTTTTAATTATGTAAAGTTTATCAATTATTAAAAGCAGTGCAGAAAAAGGCTTGTGGGGACTCCCATTGTTTTGTTAAAGTTTGGTTCCTGTGGCCTTAGTAGGCAAGACCCAGACTGTATTTATGTCACTCCAGATTCCATTCTTTATAATGATATCCTATGTGATGCATGCACATATGCAGTAAAGGGGGAGATGGCTTGTAATGAAATTAGACCACAGACTTCTTATATATATGGACAGAGCATATAGGCTAGGCTAACACTAATGTAGGGTCACCAGTGCTAACATCCTATCCGTAAGTTGTCACCACCATCCGTGGAAAAAGCGTACAAAGATGGCCGCCTGCTATTCTCTTGTGTGTAAAAGTTTGGACTTGCTCAAGTGGCGCAGTATTGACAGATTGTCTAAGAAAATTGTAATATTTTAGAAAGAATACAAGCTCAGGTCAAATTCAGCAAAAAGAATGAAGGATTGTGACATTGTTCTTCCATTGATGTTTGTATTTTGTCCGAAATGTCGCAGATTCATCGTCAAGTTGGGCAAAATGTAGTAGCCCTGCGGTTCGAACGGTGGTGACCGATTTGGTCACATGATCCTGTGTCCATGTATTAAAGTCCGTGAATTAGACATACAATTTTGTCTACTCTAGTTTCTAAGCTATAGTGCATTTGCAAAGTAGCCATTGCCTTTTGCTATGAACAGCAAGAAGGAGACTAACAGAAACTTGTACAATTCGTACCAAAGCAAATATTCATGTAATAATTTCTCCAGAATAGTTTGTGATTTATTGCACATGAAACAGGTCCTGTCATGGTTCTCGGCCTCATGAATGCATGACATACCATTTGGCTGTTTGTCTGGAGAATGTCAAATGTTGAAAATGTTATATGATATGTAGTCATAGTTTAATAGGATCATATTTCATTTTATCTTGGTTTGTCATTTTGTCGACAGGAAGTAAAATTATCAAGTCCAGACTACTACAAAACAGCAAAAGAAGATGCTATCAAAGACTTTCAACTCAGAATTCAGCATTACGAGGACAATTATGAACCAATAGATGAAGATCAAGACAAGTATGTAACATATTAAAGTTTACCTAAAGTCTAAAATTTCAAAAATGCATGTTACAAAGCTTGAAATATGCATCCATATGGTCCAACTTCTATATTCACAGGACATTCCTGGGCTGAGGTATAAAATGTTGAAGCTTATTCACTCGATTTAGAATTGTAGACTGTGCAATAATTTGTGATGTCATTCTTGTAATATTCAAATTACTGTCTTTGTTTTTCTTTGTTTTTTTAAAGCCACTGCACCTTGTGCCAAAGTGTGATCACTCTCTTACCAGGGAGGTGTTAGGAAGGAGATCCAACATTCAGTAGCTTCTTTGATGCAATGTTTGTTTCTGACAGTAATCATGTCTTTCTTCTCAAAATTTTTTTCTCTATACCCAAGATCAACTAGGAGCAGTGATGCATTGTCAAAATGACAAAGAGAAGACACAGCTCTTACTTTGAACTCATTGACTTTTCGTTACCAGCAGTCAATGTAAAAATCAGAAATTTTAAACCTTCGGCGTTATTTGTCACACTAAGTAACATTCCATTTAAAGACAGCTAAGAATTTCTTAACTTATTTGTCGAATATGTTTCTTAATGACGGGAAAATTTGCCAGAAACTGAGAGAAATGTATAGGTTTGAAGAATGTTTCCTGTAGGTGACATGTTAAGATTGTGGGGGCACAATTTACGTTCACTATTTAAATGTTTGTTGCCAGTCGTTTCACTAAAAATCCTGATTACAGTTTGGTCATTGGTGGAAACAAACCTCACATCAAAGCATGTACAATGAACTTTGTCTTGGGATTACTTGGAAAAGAAAAGAGATCACCATTAAAAGGGTTTCGTCAACAGAGATTTATTAACAATAGGAACAAAGGGACCCGTCAATCAAATGACAGTGCCTGACAAGAATTAAATCATTTTCAAGTACATATTGTCTAGCAGATTTGGTTGTTGTATCTCCTTCCTAACACCTCCCTGGTCTTACTGTTATAGGGTAACTTGACTATATGAGCCCTCTCGGTACAACATGCAGGTCAAGGGAACAGTAAATCTTTCAAGGTCATATATGCAGCTTAATTTGAAAAAGAAACAAAAGCAGGTAATATTAGTTGTAAAAGAAAGACATGACAAACTATTGTGCAATCAACTATTTCAAAGTAAGTGAATAAATTTCAACATTTTATATCTCTGCAACAGAGGTATGCTATGAATATACGACTTGGATGAATGAAATTCATTTTCTAACCTCTTAAATATATATTCTTGTAATTCAAGACTATAGGTTCACATTAATGATTAGGCAATGGTCTTTTGATCATTTTGAACAAAGAAAAAGTAAGGATACTGAAGATTCATTGTCTTAGCCTGGCAAAGTTGTTAGTTTTAAAAAAAAAAAACAATGGGAAAATCACAGAGGGTTATGAAGGAAGTTGAGAATTCCTGACACACTGTAGGAATGTAATATTTAATTATCCAGGTCTTGAAGGGCAGTTGTTGTATGACCATAAGGGACTAGAGAATGTCGGAGAAGCTTATGGTGTAAAAATTAAAATTTCACGTCACTTGGCTCACTAATTTAGATCAAAACTGGTTTCTTTTGAAAGGTCAGTTGAGATTGGAAAACTGTAGAAAGTATAGTAGTACAAACTTGAAACTTGTAAGGAAGTTTGATTGGTGTACGAATTAGATGTGGGGTTGGGGGGTGGGAACCCATAAAAAATTTGATTATCCAACACCCTTCCCCAAATTTGTAAAGTTAATAGTTTTAATCCACATAGGGCAGTTCTTGCAAATTCCCCCTTTTCTTCCTTCACCCCCCCCCCAAGAAAAAAAGAAATTGTGCCCTTCTAAGCAAATGCACCGCTGGCTGTGGGCCAGCTTACAGCAAAGAGCTAGGGTGGAGGGTATCAAGTAACATGAAAGGACAACTCACCCCTTGGACAAACTATACCTTGAAGATCCCACCTTCTGGATTCCATTCAGTATGACTTCCCCAAGACAGCTTTCCTTCGTGCCCACTTAAACCCCTGGACAATTCCCCAGGATTTTTCACACCCTGACAATTCCCACTTTAGAGTACAAAATTAGTCAAATTTGAAAATGGCCACTAAAAGTAAATTTAGTATTCAAGTTTCCGCTATACCAATGAAAGCCATCATATTATCTATATTGAGGGGGGTTCATAGCAACAGGAAGTCGCAGGTATTGTTAGAAAGTACAATGTTCTTGGTAGTGTCACCTGAGCTGCACACTGTATCTACTGTCATGCATTCTTACTATAACAATTATATCTATTGTGTTGCCTAGCTAGCACACATACTTTATCACACCTCCTGTGCATGATTAAAGACCTACAGTGCTGCAATTGGACAACACACACTGATGTCATAAGAAAATACTCAATACTGCTTTTACGCAAGGAGTCACTGGGTCTAAGATTACATGTAGTTGTCAGTCACAGAAGTTGCTAGGGTATGTCATTGTATATGTTTTGTTAATGTTTTGGCAGTGCAATTAATGACCATTCCAGAATTGTGGTGGGGTTTGTTATTCAATTGATGAGTGCATTGAGTACTTACACTTGCATACTTAAAAAGTAAAGCATAGATCTTGATGCAGAAGAATGTTGTAGTAGTACTTATGACAAGGGATTTGTACTCGTACTCACAATAAGAAGGTGTACTCTTGTGCCCAAACTCAGATTGTACCTGCTCAGTCTTTGATTTACACTGTTATATTGTCAGAGACAGGTATATACTGTAGCTTAAAAAGTGTTTACTACAGTGTTGGAAGTGAAACTTGAGTCTTGAATGTGAGACTCCATAATTGCTTTTAGTATTTCCTAAAGGAGTGTTCACCATTTTATTAATGTTAAAGAACCTTATTAGCGGATGTGGCATATAATGAGATCTATCACTTTTCTATTTTTCTTCCCAGACATTTATCATTTATAAAAATAATGAATGTCAACTCCAAGTTTCTTGTTAATAATGTAACAGGTAAGATTATCTATGATGGCTAAATCTTTCAGAAAGGACATATTTTGTGCAAAATCTTAGTCATAGTGAAATTGAACTTTGTCTCAGCCACCTGTTCAAGCAGCAAAAATCAGAGATGCAAACACTGCAAGCGTAGAATTGCAAAGTTTACTTACCTCCAGTGATTGGAAAGACCTTTGGTTTGAATTTGTTAGTTCATGTTGGGAAAGAATAATAGGTGGGTCTGTTTCAGATTGCATTCATGTATTCATTGTATGATGTGAACAATAGGTCCTGTCTGTGTGCACTTTGTGGTATCTGAGTGTATTTTACTTTCATTGTGGTTCGATTGTTCGTTGTTAGCTGCAACTTAGAACAAGCACCTCCTTGTAATCAGTTGCTAGAGTGTAAATTAAATATGCTCAGTGTTTATCAAATTACTGTAGGAATAAAATTATTTGAAAGTTTCATGGAGAAATATAAGAGAT
Source organism: Holothuria glaberrima (assembly GCA_009936505.3). Lineage (NCBI taxonomy): Eukaryota > Metazoa > Echinodermata > Holothuroidea > Aspidochirotida > Holothuriidae > Holothuria > Holothuria glaberrima. The sequence continues at coordinate 14,098 of WURT03658936.1, forward strand.
TGTTTTTCCAATTGCTTTATTGAGATAATCGTTTGAAAGTGTCATAAAGGAATATGTAAAAAATTTTTCCAACTGTGGGATTGAGTGAGTTATTTTCATGAAATTCACAGTAGGATTCATGTATCAGCTTTAAAACCGTACATAGTAGGTTATTGCCTGTGCTAATAGTCAAATGCTGGAGCAGTTAAACCTTGATTAAATCTTGAGTTTCATTAAATTATTTAAGTTACTGCAAAAGGAAGTGTTATCCCCCTACTCAAAATAAAATAGAAAAGGATGAGAAAAATTATTGTTTCTCCTTAAAAATGTGCCTAAATGAGGAAGAGAAATTGTGTCAACTTCTCAACCCATTCTGTGGTGCTGTTGTTCTGTCAAAAATAGTGCCAAAGACATACTACTAGTTCACCTCAAGTGCTTTAAGCCCATAGAATGGATGGAAGTTTTTGTTCAGCTAAACCCAATGAAAGCATCAGGGTCCATCAGCAGGTGTTCAAGAGGAAAAGGTTTATTGGCATCAGAAAAGTGTTGGAAGCTTCCTTTCCATAGCTACAAGGCAATTTGTTCTATTTAAAGGGCAATTCTTGTCATCCCAGAGGGTTTCAATTCTCCCAACTAAGCAACTTGTAGCTCCTCCCATACCTGTATAAAGCTCCTTGTCCATATGCAAACCTATGTTATTGCTTCAGGCCATGTCCTGGTGAACACACAAGGCTATAATGTGTAATCCAAGACTCTTTCAGCATTGTGTGGAATGTGATCTACTCTGCATCTTTTGAATTTTCAAACTTTCATGTCAATCAAAGAGCATTCACCAACTGAGAATTTTGATACCCCTGCACTAAAAGTATACTTTGGGGTAATGACTGTTTGTCTTTAAGGCAACTAAATATTTATTGCAAAGAAAAACATTACTGTTATTGCACAGTGCTTCACACAAACAGCGAGTTGTGAGTTGACATCTCCCTGGTACACCCTGGGTACAACACAATAGTGGTTATGCCTACACATGGTACACCTCTATAAAGAAGGGATAGACTTGTGGGCAATAGCCGAAATAAAGTTCATTAATTATTAAGTACAACATGTTGAGGGCTCTCTGGAGGGAATCTGTGACTATTGCTGGTAGGCTTAGAAGGATTGGGATTGTAGCCCTGTGTGATGAAGCTATAGAGAGCTAATATGTAGGCTTACCTTAAAAAGGCCAACAAAAAAGGAATGGTGTGAAGTAAGTATTTTCATTTTAAAGCAAGAAAAACTCCGCCATTTCACTTTTGATGTAAACCAAGAAAACTGTGACTGAATCTGAGTCCATTTTGAACCTTTAACTTTGTTTTCTTTCATATTGTAGGTCACCTTCAAAGCAGGGTTGTCTACTACCTCATGAATATTCACATCATACCAAGAACAATCTATTTAACAAGGGTAATTATGTTTCTGTTTTCTTCAAAGAAGGGTCTTAGCTCAAATCAAGTTTTGACATGTTAAAGGGGAACATATTTCTTAGCAATCTGGTGAAATTTCCATTGAAATCCGAATTGTGGTTCACAAGATATCAGCAGTTAAAGTTGTCACATTTTCAACACAAAGTGAACTTGAAGCAAGCTCATATGACATCATAGCTTCACATTAATGAGCAGTCTTTTGTTTTTCTTTAAACTTTAAGACCAATTTTCAATTCCATATTATATCGGAATGTGATTGCATGAGAGGCATGTGAAAATTACAGACTTCGCATTCCCCATGGGGAGGTCCTATCCCTATTAAATTCAAGGTCAATACAACAGACTGAAAAAACAAAGGAAACAAAAGAATTGCTCATCAGTGTGAGGAGGTGACATTACCCATGCTTGCCTCAAGCTCACTTTTAGTCACAAATGTTGTAACTTCATTTGCTGATATCTCAAGTAATACTTGTCTGATTTGGATGGAAAATTCACCAAATTGCGTAGAGTTAGTTTGTCTTTCACATATGAAAATAAAATTTTTGCTTAAACCCTTCCTTTATGTGTCAAGGTTTGGGTTTGTTTATTTCACTTCCTTGTTCATGAGTGCATTTACATAAACATAAATTTACAAGTTGTGAAGTACAGGGAAATTTGTCTTACAACAAGACAATATAAAATGCAGAGGTTGTCTGGAATACATGGAGAGTACAAAACACATACAAAGTACACTGTACATTGAACATGAATTGGGAGCCTCAGAAGACATTGACCTGTACATGGTCTCCTTCTATAGAGGAATGAGTCTGTAGATGTTAACAATGTTGGAATATGTATGCCCCTCTTAACTCTTCTGGGAGCTAATTTGTGAGTCATGACTTTTAAGAGGTATCGAATCATTGTCTTGGGGGTAATATTCAAAGTACAAATCCACAACTAATACATAGTATGCATCTTTTCAATGTTAATGTCTATGCTTTTTAGGGATCTGCTCAGGCTGTTAAGAGAGTTACAGTGATCTTAATGTTTATTTATCATATAAAGAATCAACTGCTAAAAAGGATGGCAGGTTTCCCCTACCCCCACCCAATTATCTCACACACTGGAATCATGTGGACTGGCATATGTAGTGAGGAAACTGTATGCCAGTAGGTTGCATGGTAATTGTTAGATTGGGAGGGGCCCTCCAAACCTCACCTACCTCACTCTGTTGTCGTTGGGGGGGAAGCATATTGTGAGAATAATTTTCCTTCCCTTTCTATAAAGGGCAAGAATACACCCAATGCATACTTGCTGGGTACACTATTGCCTTGTGTAAGTGGTCAGTTGGGCCCAGAAATTCTGTATAGGAGATAAGTATCTTCAACTACTGATAAAAAATAATTCATTGTGTTCTTTTCACTGTGACTTGTTTTTAGTTTTAGAAGATACCAGTCGGAATTGATGAAATACTTAGTTAAAACACAATGGTTTGTCTTGGGTTACAGCATGGAGAAAGTGAATTGAATCTTGTTGGAAGGATTGGTGGTAACGCAAGTCTCTCCAAAGCTGGAAAGAGGTATGGCGAAGCACTGGCAGCATACCTTGAAAAACAGAACATAGGAGACCTGAAGGTTTGGACCAGCCGATTAAAACGTACAATTGAAACAGCAGAAAAGATAGATGCACCAATTGAACAGTGGAAAGCATTAGATGAATTGGATGCAGTGAGTACAAGATGTATTAAGTTAAGAGTTAAGAAACCAGTTAGCGCTGATTTTAAAACCCTGAATTTGAATTGTGGGGTCAAGTTTTTTTTAGTTTGATGAGTTTACCACCTCACTGTAGCATTTGTTATTAGAAGGGTGGTTCTAGCATGGTGAGGAGGGGGTGGAGGGCTCTGCTGGGCTAAATCCAGCCTGCAAGAGGAAACAGTAAGGTTTCATTGGAAAATCTGCTTTTACCCAAGTAAGAATTGAAAAACTGAAGTTATGATGTTTCTCATTTTCAAAATGTGTTGCATGGCAAGCAATACTGTCAACATTAACTCACAGTCTTGAGGGGGAGGTTTGTTTTTTGTTGGAAAGGGGGGAGATTGAGCTGACATGCCCTTTTTCAGTACCTCACCTAGCTTGCAAGCTTGTTGCTGTTTGTAAAAAGGATGACATGCCTTTCTGAAAAAAAAAATGAATGAGGTCCCTGCGTTTGGACATAAGGAATTGGTTTGGAAAAGTAAAATCTGTAGCAATCAAGACATTTCATCTTCCCTTCATGACAGGGTGTTTGTGACAGTATGACCTATGAAGAGATCCAAGAGAAATACCCAGATGAATTTGCACTCAGGGACCAGGATAAATTCCACTACAGATACCCAATGGGAGAGGTGAGTCCTGTGACGAACAGATTTGCATAGTTCAGGCCTCATGGTGAAACCTATAAAAACCTATATTTTATCTTTCGGAGCCTATATATTTCCAAAAACAGCCTATAAAACCTATAAAAACCATATTTTTAATTTGTCTGATGACTTAAAAAATAAGAATAGGGATGATGTTCATTTTAGACAACATCAGCTGTCCAGGTCCCCCATATGATGTAATGTAATTTGTGTGTTCCATTACAGCCATCTGGTGGGGCTGGTAAAAATGCTGATTTAAATAGTTAAACCTCAGTAGGTAAGAAAATGTAGTTTTAGTAGACCTTATATAACATCTGTCAGTTAAAAGGGATAGACGGTAGCATTATCTGATACTACATAGGCAGCCCCTTGTGGTGTTTTTTAAAACAAGTGTTCTGAAGGGACATTGTTCCTTTTGAGTAGACCAGTAGCATCTGTGT
>WURT03658947.1:0-18354 GCA_009936505.3 Holothuria glaberrima
AAAGCGACTATTATGCGACTGTGTCCGCTTTCCACTATTCTTCTGTTTCTATATATATATATATATATATATATATATGGGTGTTTCCATTTATTTGGGGGCCAAGTTGTGACATAACACTTTTGGCCCTAAATCCAAGAAGTATGCTTTTTTGTTACACAAGATTGTGATATGTCTAATACTATTTTTTCTTTGAACCTGACGAGGAGTAAGATACAATCATGGGTGCAGGAATTATTTACATCCTCAAAATTGCCTTATTGTGCGAAAAATGTGTTTCAAGTGTAATGGGGACACCAAAATACATTTATCACGTTAAAACCATAAATAGGTCTGTTTCAAAGCATGTGAATGCATTATTCAGATTATTTGAATAAGATGAAGCTAAAAAATTCATTCATTTCTCAATTTTTGGTTGAATCTCAGTTTTGTGGTACAAAAATATATGTTTCACGTGTAAACAGGTAGGGGGGACACCAAAATATATTTACTGATATTTCAAATTTTAAAAACAGTCAGCAAAATTTTACAAAGTGCATGTAAAATGCCATACTAAAAAGTGTAATTTCACAAGATATTTCAAAATAGGAACTGTGGCAGATAAGTTTGATCCAACTGTCAAGTTTCACTACGTAAACTTTTCAGGGGACACCAAACTAGTCTTCAAAATTGAAAATGGCCCTGTTTTTCATTTTCTGTTGAAATTTCGCTTTACTTTGTTTACTGCATGAAGCAGTGCTCAGGCCTCAACAATCTATAAACTACTGAGGAGGAATACATCATTTAATAAGAACAATATATTGGAAAAAGAGTAAGAATGTTTCACGTGTAAAGGGGGACACCAAAGTTTACACGTGAAACCTCTTAGGTCAAACTTCTTCAATTGACAAAATGTCAATATCATTTTTAAAGTATGTGTTTTGTTGTCACAATTCATATGTTATCAACAACCTTATGTTAAAAATTGTACCAATTAAGCCTTAAAACAAGGGATGATCCGAATTTTAAAGTAGTAATTTTAATTGTCTCAATTTTTGGCCTAAAAATGGCTACTTGTAGCTCATTTTTCATCAAAATTGGGAAGATTTAATCCCATGACACAAATGTTGTAATAATTATATAATTACCTTAAATGGTTGTGACAAAATGAAAACACAAGCACAACCATGTGAACAAAGCTAACATGGCAGTAGCCTTTGAAAGTGTCTTTTATCGATTGGCCCCCCTCATTTATGGAACCACCCATATAACAATTAAATTTGTGCTCTAATATTGTCATCTTTGTGGTGTGTTCTCCTTTTCTACTTATTATTTTATATATAAGTATATATTTATATAATATTACATACTTATTTTGTATTTTTGTTGCGAAATGCTCGATATTGTTATTGAGAGATAGAAATAACGTTACATTTACCTGAATCTGAATATTTAGTAACTACAGTTTCCAAAAGAAAAAAGTGTTACTGAGGAAGAAATAAGGTCAATGAGTTGAATATACATGACTTCATGACGTCATAATGTGTTGTTAGCAATCCGCTGATAATGCCCTTAAATTGATAACTGAATAAAACGTGAAAAATATAAACTATAAAAAATAAAAAACTTACGTTGCAGAGGTCGCAAAGTAAAATCCATTGTTTACTATTGCCGATTTGAGATACGTTACCTCTATGTGTAGCAGTTGTGATGTAATGGCACGTGTAGGCTCTAATACTTCAATGAGCTTTTTTGTTTCCTTAAAGGAAACGTTAACTATGATTAACAAGAATGTTAGGAAACTACCCCATTTCTTCCGACAATTGGTATGTACAGGCAATTTTTGTATCAAAATAAGCGAAAACTGATCAGGATTTAAGACCACCTGCAAAGCTGAAAAAATCTTGAGAAACAAAGAAAAACCAAGACAATTGCAATAGAACACATAGAGTTTAAATGCAGTGAAACAATGCTGTTTTTTATCTCATCAAGCATACTTGCCATGAAGAGAAGACAATCTTCGTCGGTTTTTAACACAGGTGCTATAACTCGATCTGAAACTAACTTGTTAGCCTGAGCCATGTTTTATTTATCTTGGGCTTAGGCTAAATAGATTATCTAATCTCAATGTACCTGTTGCTACGCGTTCCGTTACTCACGTCTGCATAGTTGACCAAAAGTATGATTAAACCACTTTCATTTAAACAAAAAAAAAATCAAATTAGTGACGTACTTAGAGAAGACACCAGAGTCGACTCTTTCTCTATCAGGGAATGCTTCCATGGGCAAGAAATCTAAGGGGAGGGGAGAACAGTGACCCTGATGCAAAATGGTGCATTCCTTGGCAAAGCCTTGAACTTATTATATTTCTTAGAATTTTGATTTTAAAGTGATATTTTCTTCATTTTCCACTTTTTCAGTTTTATTCAATTTTGATGATAGGTCGGTTTAGCATGAGCCACTGCAATAATTTGCAAAAAGGGGAGATCTTTACTTTTATACGCTATTTCTGGTAGCGACTGGCACGTGGACAGGTTCAAAATCACTTATTAAACCACTTTCATTTAAACAAAAAAAAATCAAATTAGTGACGTACTTAGAGAAGACAACAGAGTTGACTCTTTCTCTATCAGGGAATGCTTCCATGGGCAAGACATCTAAGGGGAGGGGGAGAACAGTGATCTTAATGCAAAATGGTGCTTTCCTTGGCAAAGCTTTGAACTTATTATATTTCTTAAAATTTTGATTTAAAGTGATATTTTCTTCATTTTCCACTTTTTCAGTTTTATTCAATTTTGATGAAAGTTTGGATTAGCATGAACCACTGCAATAATTTGCGAAGTGGGGAGATCTTTACTTTTATACGCTATTTCTGGTAGCCACTGGCACATGAACAGGTTCAAAATCTGTCCTTAATAGGATCCGAGGGAACCATTCCTTTTGTTTAGCTTCGACATGGTACCGAATGAATGAGAGGGGACAACCCTATCCCCCTTCCACTTAGTTAATCACTTCATCAGATAGAACAGCCTGACATTCCAGCATTTCTAGATATAATATTGAGTTGTCTCGTTGTTCTTGCGTAGTCCTAACATATTATGGTCTATTAATGTGAGCATATATTATTTTGAAATTTGTTGCAAATGTTTGAGTTTCATTCCCCCGATCGTGATACACCACATCATTGATAAAAAAGAACGGGGTACCCGAGCCTTCGTACAACAGCAAAATGATTACAATATCGTTATACAAAATAATCAAACCCGAAGCTAAGAACCTCTTGAAAATTATGAGTTATAATGACCTTAATGTATTTCGGCGTGTCTCGACCCTTGAAAATATGTGCCCCTCCCCCCCCCCCCTCGTTTAGCCTTATCTCGCTCTCTTTCCCCTTCAGTGCCTTGCTGTGGCTACGGACTTGCAACTACTGATTTTACTTTCATGTAACTTCATAATTAACAACTGTATGCCTATTTACAGTAATTAATCATGGAACTATGGCCGACTTAATTTGTCATACAACTGCTGAGTGACACCCATACCCACGTGCAACAGAATAGGGACGATCACACTGACAACTATTCATGTTTCATGCTGACAACTGATAAACTTTCTTACTCGTGGTATCATAGGCAGACAGATCGTTTGCGATGTTGGCTAACAAAAAATGAAACAGCTGTATTAGCAGGAAGGTATAAACGGTTGTCAAGGAACATCTAATAGGCTATATCAAACTGAATCTTTATCACTTAGATAAAATCTGCTTCTTATTTTATGAAACTGCTCTATATTGCAAAGCAAAAAGATAAAAAAATATGATTTCATTGCTCAAAAACCTTTTTCAAAAGGTGTATGTGGCTAGGGTCCTGTTGAAAAAACCGATAATAATCAAAAAATATAGAAATAATGAATGTTTATGAGTGTGATAGTATGCATAATTTCATGAGTTGAAAGATTGAATGATCTATTCAACGAGGCGACGCCGAGTTGAATAGAACGTTTACCTTTCAACGAATGAAATTATTCATACTGTCACACGAATGGAAAACATTCATTATTTGTTTTAAATAACACCTAACTTCCTAGATAGGCCAGATTTTGGTCAAATTTTGACTCAAGGAGCGGAGAGGGGCAAACACAGTGTGTTGTTCCAAGACTAACGCACGATGGACCGTGCGGTAGTGCCAAATAACCCATGGTATGTGACTAACAATCCTCCAATCAGATGTAGGAGAATTAATAAGGTGTTATATAAAACTAAGTAATTCAGGAGTTTTGATAGAAAACTTCACATGATACTTATAGTTTGCCATTTTCCTTCGACTTACTTGCTTGTCTTAAACAAAAGAATAACAAGATCGACTTCCACAACAACATTACGAGTGACGTCATCAGTGGGTAACACGGATGTTATGAGTGAACAGGAGCTGTGTTGGTGTATAAATGGTACAATAAGCATCCAAAAAAAAGAAGGTGTGCCTATATCTCTATATATACCACTGAATACTGCAGACAAATACAATCACTATTTACGTCACTATCTTTCATTTGAAATGGTTCATATCATTTTATCAAAACAGAAAGTAAATTTTGCCAAATTGTAACTGCTCCCATTGTTAACACACTAAACGCTGCACTCTACTAGTACTCTTATGGTAACAAAAATTCGCATCAATGTCTACATAACGATTTGTGGTGTGCATGCATTCAGTGGTAGCGTTAGCAGCAGAATTACGAATATAAAGTCGCTAAATAATTATACTTTATCATTACTTAATCATGACTATTTATTACCTCAATTAAGCATCGTTTGATCAATATTTTGATAAATATCCATATTTTGAAGAAAGACTTTATGTATCGTTGAAAAGAACGGGGGAGAGTCTGTAATCGTTTAAAGTACTTTTAAAATGTATAGGCTCGTTTGTCAGTAAGAGACCTGTTCTACTTTTGCGTCATAAAAACTGTTCATATTGGATAGACTCCAAATCTGTAAAAGTTTTAAGACTGAATTCAGTTTCGTATCCCTTCGGTGGACGGTAGTTTGGGAACAGAACACCTTCTGGGGTAACATTTGGTTTTTACTCCTTCGGTACTCAGCCAAAGGGACTGCTGCAAAAAGTATAAAATTTTGTAAAAAAAAGCTGGCAAAAAGCATTACCGTACCTGGTAAATTTTACAGACATTACCGTACCTGGTAATTTTTACAGACATTACCGTACCTTACATACGTAGACCAAATGAATGGACTTAAAACATGCCTATAATATTATAGTATATAAACCATTGCGAGGTGGAAATGATGTGCCATTCTTTTTGCCATAGGCGTATGAAGCTGTTCTCGACTGGGTATTGAAAGTTATTTCGCACATCCGTCCGAGGAGGGGTCTTAGAGAAGGGGTGACCCCTCCCTTGGGAAAAATTTTAAATAGTTTTGCCTAAGATGCAACTCTGTGCAATAAATGGGGCAAATTTTAAAGAAAATTACTACAAATGTTGAGCAAATAAGGGAATTCGTCCGTGAATTGAGGGAGGCTTGAGTACTGTTCCTCCCACCACATTTTTGACTGCCAGGGGCCGCCCTCCCGCTTCCTACACCCATTCTTTTTGCCTGCCATGGATAGAAATCAAAATTTTAAACTGTCAGTGCAGTCACCCTACTAATTTGTATTAGTATATATCCAGGCATCCTCATTTGTGGATGATCCTTTTGTGTCTTTTAGAGACGATATGTTGAATTGTTGAACGTTGGAAGAATAACTCTATTTTTATCTGTAATATGCAAACTTTATGTTCTCAAACATCTAGAAATATATTTGTGACTTAAGAGGAATGATAAGATTGATAAGACTAGCTGTTATTTCAATAAAAGTTGAGCTGACAGTTTTATCCATTTTGAAGGTCTTCTCAGCTTGTTGTCAAATTAGTTCACACTCTCAGACTTAAATAATTTGAAAAAATCAGAGTTAATCTTCTATTTAAGTAAATATTTACAAACAAATTTGTATAAAACACAGCGACATTTTTGGACAACGTAGCTGTGTGCATGCAAATTAAAGACACCCGTCCGTCTAGACTCTGCAGGGTCTTCTCCGGTAATTTTATCCTTGTCAAAGTCTCATTCCCTCTGTAATAAGATATGCAATCATTGCTCTTCCAGTAGTATGTTTTCTCCCTCTTTGAGTGTCCGCCCTCACAAACATTATGAAATACTTTTTTTTAGCAACTTTTAATTTATTTTTAATTAGGGGATTTGATTTATATAACTGTATTAATGGAAAACTCTAAACAATAAAACGTTGAAGTATCGGATACTGAAAATTTAGGCAGCCTTTTAAATGGAATGTACCATCGTTTTCACTTACTGGTCGAGTGCTTCTAATGGTTTATGTCCAACGGCCAACACGTTGAATTAAAATATGTATTAGCCATGACGTAAAGTATGAATTATCATATGTACATATTTTTGCGGGTGTCCAAAGTCTTTCTGGCGGACGCTCAGAAACAGGACAGATGACCAAATGGTAAGAGTATATACATGACGGATGGAATCAGGGTAAGAACACATACTCTAGACCAGGCATTCTCAACTATATTCAGTGAAGAGCCACTTGATTGGATAAAACTACAAGAAGTGCCACCAGTGGCGTACCCAGGATTTCTCTCATGGGGGGGGGGCATGCAGTTTGTTATTATGTGATCTCCGGTCTAAGGGGAGGGGATTGAAAATGTTTGAAAAATTAGGTGTCTTTACATGCAATCTAGTGCCACATATGCTACCTTTGAAGTAAAACTTGTATAAAAAATTGAAGTATTTTTAGGAACTAAAAAACGGCATCAATGAGGGGACCATGGACCAATGGCCTCCCCCTGTGGACGCTAGTGGTGCCAACAACCAGCCTGGTGACCGTTCGTCCTGTGGGCGTAATTCCTGTGAGAAAAGGACCCCCTCCCGTTTGATGAATCTTCGTCTAAGCATGCCGGGTAACGTTTCGCATAGTAACATTTCGATTTACCGTCGCTGGTGTGAAGCTTGCAACTGTGAGGTGAGGCTTGCATTTTTTACAGGGTTTCCCCAATAATTGTTACCTACAGTACTGTAGCTACCGCGATACTCGTAATTTGCGCCCAGTTGAAAGGTTGTGAGAATGAATGTCTTCATAATGGAGGTGCTTCGCAGCTCGTTTCATTTCTCATTCCAATTTGAAATTTAGTTTGATTTTTTGTCATGCAGCCAGCCGGCCCGACGGGCGCCATCTGAAAAGGTGCCGCGCGCCACAAATTGCGCGCCCCACCAGTTGAGGAAGCCTGCTCTAGACTGATAACTTCCCCTTACCGGGCTTATATGCTCTTTTTTAGAGCCCTGCCAGAAGAAGATTGAATTGTGATTAATAATGTAACGTTTAAGACATATAAAAAGGGAGAGCAAAATCGCCGAGAAAAACTTTGCAAAGTCTACCGTCCGTCCAACTCCGTGACCAGCGACATTATGCTAAACACGAACCAAAGGGATATTTTTGGCCAAAAACGTCAGTTATTGTTTGCTTGGAAGAAGCATGATCTTACTCGAAAGTGGCAAATACACTGCTTAATGGGGAAAGGTACGTATACCACTGAGACCACAGCCTCGTGCGCGCCTATGATGACAAATATGTTTCAAGTCCGTCGTCAACTCGCCCGCCCGGCGGACGTTTATTGCTCTCGCAACTACACTGGCTGCATTAGTATTAATTATGCTCTTGAAAAAGAGTACATACTCGACACATGCTGCTAAGGTTAGCCGCCATTTTGTAAATGACTAAAACAAACACTCTTCATCGAAAAGATTACAAGAAATGGCGGTGTTGCTTGATTGCCCTTGTTCAGAAGTTGTTGCTGTAATATTGTGAGCAGTTTAAAGTAAGAAGCTTACTTTTCCGTATAGTGGTTGCTTTCGTGAGAGGGGTAACCGAAGCCCCAATTATTTTCAGAGTGAAAGTTTACTCCAAAACATTTTCATTAAAGACAAACACTCGTCACCCCAAATTATATTATTAGTGTGAGAGTATCAAAATTCTCAAATGGTAACTGCTCTTCGATCGACATCAAAGTTTGAAAATTCTAAATATGCAGAGCAGTTCACACTCCGCACAATGCAGAGAGAGAGTGTGTGTGTGTTTGGATTACACATTATAGCCTTGTATGCTCACCAGGCTGCCAGGACACCTTCGGCAATAAAATAGGTTTGCGTCTGCACAAGGGGAGCTTTCCACAGGTATGGGAGGCGGAGCTGCAACTTCCAAGTTGATTAGATGAGAGAATTGGAATTGTCTGGGATGACGAAAATTGCCCTTAGTTATGTCCGAGAACGACAGAAATTACCTTAAAATACTAAAATCTGGTATCTAAAGGGTTTCATCCGCAACCTCTCAATATTAGAAACTTTAAAACAGCCCATCGTGAGACTCTTACAATCAGTAGAACTATAAATGAAAGGTTTCTTTTAAGAGAGACACAGAAAGCTTGAAATACAGAAGCTACATGCGTGAGTTTTTATAGTTATGTATGACGAAACCAATGCAAAAAACATGTGACAATCTTGATGAAAATTTTGCAAGAATAAGAAGGGTGGGAAGCAAAAACACTGCGATAGGGTAGGCTACACCATCGTTAGAAAAGTTTGTTTGTTAGTTATTGCACTGTTGCAATTATGCAAATGTATACCCCATTAACTTCACAGAGAGCTTGTTTATAACTTCCATACAGGCACCATATCAGATGAGAAGAAAGATGTAACCTACGTTAGGAAGTCTCACAGGACCTTGTAATCGGAGAGGAATCGAAGGGGACATCCAAGGACAACTCTTAAACACAAACTTGCTTCAAAATTTGCAAAATGCTGCACGACTTAGAATCTGAACAGCTGTTACTCTTCAAATAAGCTGCGTTTAACCTTCCGTAGACTACACCTCATTTCAATGACTGCGTTCCCATTCATAAATTTATTCAAATATTTAATCCTTCCCGTTAGGCATGCCGTTACGGGCCTGACTCACATTTGTGGATGATTCTAATTTTGTATCTTTTAGAGACAATATTTTTGTCTTTGAATTGTTGAATTTTAGAAGAATAAATAAATTTTTATCTGTAATATGCAAAATTTTTGTTCTGAAACATCACGAAAGATATTTGTGACTAATGAAGAGTAATAATTAAATTTGTAAAATGCTGCATTCAAATGTTTAACTCGAGTTCCATTCGAAATTATGGCAACCCTCCCCGTAAGGCATGTCGTTAAGTTAGATTAGTAAGCTAGATGAAGTTTAACGGCCCAGTTTCCAAACAATTGGTTCAAGTCGAGCCGGCCACGGCCTTTTTTCCAGTTGTGGCTCATTGGCTTGTTTTCCCTTTCTCCGCTGTATGCGGAGCATCACGCACAACGGCAGAAGGTTCCATTTTTAAAGTCTTTGGTATGAATCGACCTGGGAATCGAACCCGGGCCTCCCCCGTGAGAGGCGGATGCTCTACCACTAGACCAAACACGCGGTCTGGCATATCTGCTTTGACTACATGACCAGTGGGCCAGGGTTTGATGACTGGGTGCACCACAGAACATGACGTCATCAAATTAGGGAGGTGAAAGACAGTTTCCTTTCCAGATAAACCCAGAAAGTCGGTATAATTTCAAAAATATATGCCACAAAGCTTGAAAAATTAATTCAAATGTTCCAACTCCCACCTCCACAGAACATTCCTAAACTAAGGTATAAAATGTTGAAGCTTATTCACTCAATTTAAAATGGCAGATTGCGCAATAATGTGTGATGTCATTCTTGTACTACTCAAATTACTTTCTTTGTTTTTCTGTTTTTTTTTCAAAAGCCATTGCAACTGGCCCCGACATACGATCACTGTCTTACTGTTGTTATAGGGCGACCTGACTATACTAGCCATCTCCATACAACATGCAATGCAAGGTTATATGAACATTTTAATTTCAAAAGAAAACAAAAGCAGGTAATGTGAGTTGTACAAGAAGGACATCACAGATCATTGCGCAATAAACTATTTCAAATTAAGTGAAAATCTTTCAACAATTTATGTCTCTGCAATGGAATAAGCTATAAAGATGGGGGTTGGATCAATAGGATTTATTTTCCAACCTCTTAAATATGTATTCTTGTAAATCTAAACTTTTGGTGCACTTTAAGGGTGCATATTCGTATCTGCGATACTTTTATACTTTATACATGGAGTGGACCCTTTCTTTGACAACTAATGGGGTACCTTTCTTGGGGTGGATCCCCTCCCCTATGAGAAATCTTTGTCCGTTTAAGGTGGTTTAGATGCAAGATGGTATATTTGAACTGATCGTATCTCGAACAATTCTCACACTTGAATTTTTCTTATTTTTGTTGGGTGTAAGGGAAGGGTGTGGTGTCCAGTGGAGAGGGAGGGTGACCTACCTTTGAGAAAGCTTTGTTTTTGTAGGGTGGCTTAGATGCAGAATGGTGCTATGTTTGTCAAAGCTTTGAACTGACTACATGTTAAGGATTTACCATTAGTCAGTGGTGTTTTGGCTGTGGTGGTACTATGAGGCCGGCATATGGGGACCTCTTGGAAGCTCTGGGGTAATTACAAAAAGGGGACGTCAGTATGATACTTGAAGCTGTATTTTTCAACGAAAAATCAAAAGAACAGCTTCCAATGGGTGGGTAGATGACCGAGAAGGATCAAAGGTATAACAAAAGAGGTAAAAAATTTATCATGTTCCAATTGGCTCATTTTCTGTAAATGCACTTATTGACCTTTGAATACGTTTGTGGAATGAGTAATATGCTTCAAATCATGAACTTCAAGCCTGAGGTTGAGCTTGTTCCTCTAGTTTTGGGAAAGTAAAGTTATCGCTTGAATAATTCCCCGCATTATCGTTTTAATAATAGTCATCAGGTATGCAGTGTAAACGGCAGCATTTACGAGCGAGGCGCGCCGAAATTTTGTATAAGACTTGTTTTAAAACTCGAACCCATTACGTACCCGTACCTTTTAACAAATACGTTTGGAATGGTATTTAAGAAAAGAGTAACACTGAAGGTTAAAGAGCGCTGAGCGCGCAAAAAGTTTGATAGTTTTGGAAAGATTTGTGATAAAAATGTTAAAAACCATCATTCAGTTGTAAACACACATAACCCTACTCCTACATAAATCTATAGCTTAAAATCATGTTTAGTTCATTTGAAAAAAAAGACAGAAAATCTTCCAAAATCGACTGAGGAACGTTCCCCATGCTGCAGCACCGTGCTGACAAGACTGCAGACTAAAACACTTTCACGGGTTATGAGCAGTTTCGTATAATGTATTTGAATGTCAAATTCTTACCGTGGACAAAATATTCTCACAGGACCTTGGTGCTGGAACTGAAATTCGTGTATGCTTGCTAATGTGTACACAGCCTGAACCTGGTCGTCGTAGCCTGTTGTTTCAAAACTCTCTCCACAATCAGAACGAGCCTACTTTGGAGTCTTAACTTCACGAAGGCAACCAAACAAGATTTGGAAGTTCTTTCGCACAGGGCAAAATGTTTCCTGTTGAAGCAAACTCCAAAAATTATGCCCCATTGTGTATATTTAAGTGTAAAACGAACAAAATAAAAGAGTTGAAAACTATTTTTGAACCAGAGCAATCTTAACGCTTCGTTTCATTATGCAGCCAACCAAATCATTTAGCCTTTACCAGTTTACATCAGTTGAACATGTTACATAGGTCTAATGACTACTAGTGTTATATTTTGGACGTAGAATAGTTCCCAGATTAAACGTTATGACTTCACACTTTCATCATACGGTGTGCAATGTCAAGGTCTATGGCATGTGCAATGTCTGAAATTATGTCCAGGTGTACACATACTTATGAAGTTATTTTATTCGTATAACTGGATAGAATGGTCTAATGCAATATCACAGACACTGCATTCTTGTGCTTCTTTTTTGTGCAATATTCATTTGCGATATCCACCGTGTAAATCCATCAGAATCAGTGGCGTAACTTCTATGGGTTCGGACCGTGCTGAGCCGGGGACCCCGACCAAATAGGGGCCCCCGTTACACTGATGCACAGAAAAAGGGTACATCTTTGGATAGTACTTTAGCATTAAAACACATTTGTCAGCTGGAAACAATGTGTCAATGGTCATTCAAATGTTCTAAACCAAGACACCCTGCACTGATCCTGCATAATTCCTCGGACCCCCTGATAGGGGAGCTCTTTGTGATCAGAATCCTCTCAATGTCCAGTCATAAAGTCTCAATGTTTATGGGGGGTCTGCCTGTACAAGCTTGTAAGCTTTTTTCGGACCTCCCCCACAATATAGTGTTTATGTAAATATTGTAACATAAGTATGTATATATTATAGTGGAAATCTTTCTCAATACAATACAATACAATACAATAATCGCCAAGACACCCATACAAGCGATAAGTGACTCGCTCTGTGGGGAAGTTTTAAATCCCTAAAGAACGTGTAGTAGAGAACTTGAAATAAGTCTGTTAGGTCCAAAAACTGTGAATGAAAGAAATTTGAAGACTATTCTACGTCAATTATGTCTGTGCCAGACTTGTTGGTAGGAAATTTATACTGGTATTATCATTTCTGAAAGCTAAAATTACAAACAAGGGAGTAAATTTCACAATGTTTGCTGCATCAATGGAAATAATTAAGACGCATTACTAGTAATTAGGGAAGGAATGTTTAATTTGTTGTGGCTCTGTGACATCATCACAAACTTACTCTAAAATTCATCTGTTTTTGCTAATGGCCCCAATCGAAACAACATTATCTTATCTCAAAAGCGTAGTATACCTACACTACTTTTAATTATGTTGAATTGTCTGTCAGTTGCTACTTTATTGAAGCATTGACCAGGGGAGTGTAGATTGGTTGAGAGAAGGACACCGGTCCCTTTTGTGCGGTGTGTCCTATAATATTTTGTCAATTAAGGGCCTTATAATTTGCCGGTTCTTTGTGGGCGTGCCAAAAAGTCCCCCCCCCTTCATATAGTAATGTGGTTGACTAGGAATAGAACATACCTTTCGTCCCACTTCCAAGTTATATTAAAAAGTTAAGTTCAAGACGTAGTGCCGGTAGTTACTAGGTTTGTTTCAAATGGATCTACTCAGTAAAACAAATGGGTCAATTTGAACCAAAAGGGGTCAGGAGGGAACCGACCGGAATTTTTGGGTCAAATAATGATCCGAGTTAGGCCTCGTTTGACCCAAATTGGGTTTCAATTTGACCCAAAATGGTCGTTAAGTTCCCTACACTAGAGACCCAAGTGCATGACTTTTATAGAGTGTACGGAACGTAAAATCAATGTAAAATGAAAGTGAAAGGCAAGGTCAACATACTGCATACGTATGCTACTCCCTGAAGTGAACGTACAATATATGCTGCATGGGAAAGTTGGATATCCACTGTTTGTATAAATCAGTAAAGGTCCATTGCTTGCGTTAGAAATGAAATTTGTACAATGTAAAAATCCAGTCATCAACGGGACACATAAACTCATAATCTTATTTTCTTGCCCCTGACTCTGAAATTTGGTAATCACATAAATGGATAAATGGATTTTCCGGTAGCTTAACCTAAAAGAGAGGAAATGTAGGTCAAGGGATGAAGGAGTTTGAGATGTTAAATTTAAACGAAAAGGGGAAAACAATTGTGGTACTTTCTCTAATAGTGTATATGTGTTGGTTAACATACGTTTTCTAATATGTGGTGGCCTAAAATGAGCTTCTCTCCTAATACTTATTTTCCAAGTTGCCTGTGTTTCGTGGGTTGCATTATTCTCTTCCATCAAAAGAGCCTTCAGTTTACCTTGGTCGTGAACTTAAAAAGTGTAAAATAAAGATGTAGCCTATTGGTGAGCGGCATTTACTCTGTAGGCCATGTAGATTAAATATTGTCAATTTTACTAATAGCGCACATACTCTTGCTCGTTGTGAAGGTTATTATTGTTTATTGTTGCCGGCATCGCATCGTTATTTATTAAAGTGTTGTTTACTTAATCGGCACCTCTTTAATTGAAACAGTTGCTTGGCCTGACCGATTCGTGTGACCTTTTTTATGAGTGTGAAGGTTATATGGAGTGCCCCTTGGGTAGCGACAAGAATGGCCTCCATTTTGTTGATATACCCATGATGTAATAAGTAAAGCATTAGCCGTAGAATCAGCTTTTAGATACAGGTGCAAAAGCCAAGGGTGTTGGACCGTAGCCCCCTGATATTGAGGCAAAGTTAGTTTCTAGAATTACCTGAACATTTCTGTCACAAGGAAGAATTAATCCCAGGCTTCCTTGCCGACAAATACGTCTCATCCCCACCCCCTTAGAAAAATATCCTTTACGTCCATGACCGCAGGAGAAGGTTAAACATGTATAGGTTACTTGAAGGCAGTGCACATGACTTGTTTTCTAGGCATTGCTTTGAAGGGAAGGAATACTATTTCTTTAGTTTGGGGAGCGGAAGCAGGGGTGAGTTAGTCAGTTAGATGAGGTTTTACGGCTCAGTTTCTAACCAAATGGTTTAAGTCGGGCCGGCCACGGTCTTTTTTCCAGTTCTGTCAGGGGGGGGGGGTGAGAGAAGAATTTTGATTCCCCAACCCTAAAATTATACTGGGGTGACGAGTGTCTGGCTTTAAACAACTCATAGCCAAATTTAACTTACGCTAAGGTAAGGAGCTCTGGACAACTAGATGATTTTGCGTTAATGCTCAGGGTAGGCTTCGCGTACTAAATACTCAAATGAAAGTTTCGCGTATGCTTGATTTTTTTCCGGCAAACTAAATTTGGCTACGCGTGTGATCTATTTGGCTTCGCATAGGTCACATTTAGCTTCACGGAATATAAATTTGGCTTCAAAAAGTTACAGATCGCTTAGTGAAGCTTCTGTCGCCTTACTATGACCAACCATCAAACCATACTTTCAGCCTCCACACATCCAGACCTTTCGGCCTCAAGCAATGGAGTAAGGGAAAACAAGCCAGTGAGCCACAACTGGAAAAAAGGCCGTGGCCGACTCGACTTGAACCAATTGGTTGGAAACTGTGCCGTTCAGCTTCATCTAACTAACTAACTCATAAGATCAGGGAGAATGGACTTTACAAACAGAAGCATAGTCTTTATTTCACTAATTATATCCGTTTTTATTAATTTCTTGACGAAGGCGAAAGGAACCTATGCTATCACGCTGGTGTGTGCGTGTGTATGTATGTGCGTTTGTCGGACGCCTCGCTTGTAAAAACGATATGGAGTAATGACACGAGATAGCAAGTGATAGATACTTCTTATACTTTGCAAATAGGGACTTCTCATATTAAGAAAAGATCTCTATTGTTTTTGGTGGAATTCAAAGGTTATATGAGGTCACGAGAGTTCACAAACCGAAAACCTTGTAAACACGACATCTCTCGGTAGGAAGCATGGATAATTTTCACAATTTGCATGTGGATGAGTTAAAGTCAGAAAAAATCCTATTGTTTTTAAGTAGAGGTCAAAGAATATCTGACATCCCCGGAGGCGATAATATATAATTCGTAAAATTGTTTGTAAACTCGATATCTCAAGATAGCAATAACGTACACTTTTAATATGGAGAAAAAAGAACCTTACTCTTTTCAGTGAAGTACAGAAGTCATTTGAGATCACCAGAGGGTCAAAAACCGAAAACCTTGAAAGCAAACGGTATTTCAAGACAGACAGATGATGACTACTTTTCATACTTGGTATATAGATTTGTCATTTTAAGAGAGAAAACCTACTCGTTTTTTGAAGGTCAAAGGTCACCTAAGGTCACCAGATTTGAAACTATCAAACTGTGAAAACTAATTAGACAGGTGGCGGTACCTCCGAATTGTGTCGTTTTGCGACCACAGAAAAGTTAGAGTTAGTACCATTCCAAAGATAAAATTATAGAGATCAATCTATATTGTTTCAAAAGCATTACTTTCACAGTAATTGGTAAAGTGTGAAGGATGTTGTAACCACAGCTGGGAATGTCACACGCTTAACGAGTTAGTCGATGGTTTAGTGGTCGATTTCTCACACGGACGGCCGCTCGGGCTCGAATCCCATTAGTTACACCGTTACTTTTCTTTCTTTCTATGTTATTCAATGTGGTGGAGTTCAAAGGTCACGCGAGGTCACCAGAGGTCAAATCGCGAAACATCATGAAGTATGGTATCTCAAGGAGAATAAATTGAGGGAAAAACCTCAGTGCAACACAGCAATTCTTCACTTCTAGAAATATCTCTAAGTCTCCGGGCTTTCTGGTATTAATGTACATATAAACCAAGCCTTAGAGCATGCATTAGACAGTGAATCACGTACATTAGATGACTCTTGTATCGGGTGTTCAATGAGAGATGCCCACTAAATTATAAAATTAAGAAAACATTTTCATTGATACCAGTATAGCAATACATCTATCGAGTAGATTATTGCGCCCTTACAATGGAATGTGGGCTTCATGGCGAGAAGTGGACTTTGTGGGAGCTCTTTAGAGCTCATGCTGTGTCGCGAGCAAATTTAGGGGCAAATAGAGTTCCTAAATCTCAGTCAATAAAACGGACACCACGGAACTTCCCTTGGTAAAAAGAGATAAACCAAGACCAAGTTCTTTAAACCAACTTCAACTGATTCTTCTACATTTATACTGCATCCTTTACTTCTCTAAAATGACGGGAATTACTAGGCCCTGAAAATTGCACCTTACCATTTAAGAGAAGCTTGCGGGACGCTGTAATTTTCCCTCGGTGACTCAAAATGTATACACAATATTATGAAGCAGACAAAAATGAAGTACAGTAGTCTGGTCAATTTGAGGAACTCAATAGCTTTCACATTGGTTTGCGGCAGTGAAACCGTAACTACACATAAAAGCAAATATTTTGCGCTGGTATGTGGAATATTGTAAGTTTAAAGATAGTCTATACTAAACAAATGAATAGTGGGCATAACTAGACGAGAAGTTCAAAGAAACGGATAATAACTTAAATTACTACTACCGAAAGTACCCTAAACTGAACACATATATAACAGTTTTGGAATTTCCCGTCAATTTCGAAAGAGCTTTACGCTGTCCTATAAAATCATTTAGGATTGCCCTTTCCCCCTAATTATTACTTTTTTTCCTAATTATAGTCCCCCTTCCCGGTCGTCAAGGAACTTTTGATCTGGCTAAAACACTGACAAGGTGACCGCTGACAGAGCACGCCACTTAAAAACATATATGATTAGGTCTTGTTGTGCACATAGGCTGGCAAACTTGTGGCACTATGGAGTGCAGTCCTAGTGTCATCAGGTCATAGTTACTGCCTAAATCTGACCCACTCTTCTAACATTATCTTTCAGTATAAGGCAAGTGTCTATGTTTGAGGAAAATGACCTAAGGTCTTTGAGCGACTATTTAATACAGCGTTGACTGACCCATATATATATATATATATACATGCATATTGATATTGCCACCATTGTTCCTCTTTTTCCCACACCTCAATGAAATCTGCCATTTATCATGAATGAGTAGAAATATAAGCTTATCGTTTGTATTATAGAAACAACCTCAAGTGCAATGAAGAGTATTAAATTATCTTGAAAAGAGTTTTCAGGCCAGTATCCTTGTTTCGCACTAACTTAAGAAGTCCGAAAGTGTCTCTCACATGCAGCTCCCTGCCAGGTTTCGTATATATTCCACCTTATTTTCAAATAATTTGAAGTAGGAAGTCGGGGACTCGTACGCCGTCTAAGGATTCTGTTCTCCAGTAAAGGCAATAGGCTAGAATGATCTATTTTTTGTATAAGTATTACTTTCAACTAGAGTACTTTTCACCGAAACTGACAGATTGATTTACAAATTTTGCTGGAAAGTGTGTATTTTCAGGAAGAGTACTTTATTCCGCTCGAATGAGGGACCACGGCCCGTTGCTTATGTGTACGTTTAGGTCTATATACTGTGGCGGATCCAGAGGGGGCGCCGTGGGTGCAGGCGTGCACTCCCATAATTCCCTAGACTAAAATTTTCACGTTCTAAGGTGAACCATATCTGACAATTCAACTATCACTTATTCAATACACCCTGGTGTATAGCATGAATTTGTCCTACAATGTAATTTAGGTCACTTCAAACAAAAATCCTGGATCCGCCCCAAATGTACTTTACATACTTCCTTCAGTACACCAACTGACCAAGACGGAGACAATACTACAGCAAGCCTGTGACGTCTGAGACCTGGGTAACTGCCACTTTTGGTTTATTGGCCTGGAACAGAAAGTATTGAAATAAAAAGGCTATTTATGGCACTCTAGAACCATCAGAACCATCTAGTTGTTATATATATATATA
>WURT03658958.1:0-18354 GCA_009936505.3 Holothuria glaberrima
CGAAATAACCCATGGCATGTGACCACCAATCCTCCAATCAGATGTAGAGAAATTAACAAGGTGTTATATAATACCAATTATTCGATTAGCTTCTTGAACTAAGCAGTTAGTTCGATCCTGTTTAAACTTGTTGGTATTTCCACCTATTCCAATAAGCAATAATGCCATAGATCGTGAAAAATATTGTTCGGAAGTGATACGAAAGGGTACAATATGTTCATGCAATGTATTGTATGATGACTTAAGGTAAGCGTATAAAAAGTTTCATGATTATATTATTGACGATTTCAAGTGATCCTAACTGATGGGAAGAATAATTCTTTATTGAATATCCTTCAAGGTGTGCTCTGATAGAGTACACATAATATGAAATATCCTTGGCTAATGTTATTTTTGTCATGAAAGACTTCCAGTTACCTACAGAATGTTATCTAATAATGACAGACTGTTTGTGAAAGGTTTAATTGCTCTTGAGTCTTTAATTGTTGCTTTGAGTTGTTGTTCTAACCTTGAAATTGTTCCCGTGAGAAAGCGCTGATATTGTATATTTAGTTGCTTGAAAATTTGCGAGAGAAGGTTACAACTTTGTACTTAGCTTTATAGTTACATGAGTAAAAATCAGTTTCCTTTATATTAGTGTACCTGTATTACCTGTATTACAAAGAACATTATCATCATGTAATGAGATGATATGAAATAAATATATATATATATATACATATATATATTCATAAAGTTTATACGTCTGAACAGGATTCTATTGAGTTTTAGGTCAAACTCTTAAAAAGAAAACGATGGTTTTACCAGGTATACTTCAACTTCCTGGTTTAGCATACAGCTCTATTTCTCACCAAAGTATGGCTACTTAATTAAACAGAAAGTAAGTGCTTGACTGTGCATCTTGACTGAAGTGTAAATTTAAACACACACTTATTGGAATGTTCCTGCTAGCAGAAACTTTCTCTCCAATTTTCACCGATTGACATGTTTCAGAAAATGATTATTTGCGTTTGACCAAGTATTTCTAAGGTAGTGGCAAGTTATAACAATATCTTATAACAAACTACACAGAGATTATAAATTTTTCCTTACCCATGGCTTCTGAAACATGACTGCAAGTTGCCATCACCACGACTAGAAGGATAGTCCTCCGATCTAAACAGGTAATATTCATGGATTGAACACTTTGACAACGCAAAGAATACACGAGCAGGAGTTAATTACCCACGTTAGTTTGACTTGTTTCCTATCTGACTGTTTTGAAACTGTTCTGGAGGATTGAACTTTCTCCTACTTTGCAAAATCATCACTGCACAAATAACACACTTTCCAATGCAACTTTTAAATTTACAATAAATCGTGTCGACATTTGTTTTGATAAAGGCTATTCAGCTGTTTACTAGAAGGGCTGCAGGTTCATTATCGATTAATCCATTTCTTAGGAAATTTTCTACGAGTGTGCAAAATTGAGATTGGTTGAAGAGTATTGCAAACTGTCTTTACCAGCTTAAACTAGTGGCCTAAGAGATTTATTGACAGTCAACCACGGAAATGGGGAGGAGATACTTTCCTTACTGAAGATTAAGAACACAATATCAAATGTCGCCTCACATGTTTAGTGGCTGCTCTTTGTAGACGCTATGGTTTTAAACAGATAATAACCCGTTTGGTTTATTAAGGGAGTAATACCTTGAGGTATTTTAAAACGTTTGCATTCCGCTAAACCTGTTTTCTTTGTCCTAGTAATTGAAAGAAGCTATGGCTTCCCCCTTTTTTAAGTCCACGTTATTCAAATGATCACATCATACCATTTATGTACATATATAAAGCAATTCAGAGAGAGGTGTTCACTCCTAAAAAGTTTGGTTAAAATGTGACCAACACTGGGCACGTATGTGAAAGTACTGATATTCGGTAAAGTTCGCCCAATAATTGTTGATAAACGGGTTTATCAAGAGGCTATTTGCCACTTAGTTGGGTAACCTGCCTATCTGGCAACCCCATAAACATCAATTATTGGGTAAACCTTACCAAATTTCAGTATTTTTGTATAAGTGCCCAGTGTTGGTGAGAGTTTTACCCACCATTTTCCGGGCAAATTTTGAAGACAAATTAAGATAAAAGGTAAAATCAACTGCCAACATAATCTAGATAACGTATGAGCATTCAGGAAATACTTCAAACTACTAAGCTAAGGCTTACATTCTGTTTATACTTTGGTACACTTACCGCAATCTTTAAGTTGTGAAAGTTTTTCTTTTCAAAAAGCAATGGTTTTCGCGTGATATTCTGGATTTGCTGTGACGTACACCTTATTGATACTTTCCTTTTGCATTTCTTTGTAAACAATCCTTGTAAAACAAATTTTATGGAAGAAATGCTGTTGGTATGTAGAAATTCAAAAAAAGAAAAAAACTTTGTGGAAAAATTTTTCCAAGCAAACTAGTGAGATACAGTGATGAAGTTAACATCAGAACACTTGCCAGGGTTGCAGTGACACTAGTTGTTCATATAAATTAATTGAGTAGTACCCATAGTAAAATACATCCTAGTTTTTGCTTTCTAAACAATATCAGTGGATAAAGATTAATGAAATCGATTTTTGCATTATCAGCAATAAAATATACACGGTTCCTTAAGTATACCTTTGAAAGAAGGGGTAACATCCAATCTTTCACCATTTTAATAATTGAATCTTCCATGCTGAAAATATTTCTTGGCCTAACATGATTCCCTGTGGTTGTTAGATCCTGAGATATCTTTTAAACGGAGTTGGCAAGCAAAGTCTCGCTTAGCCATGGGAGAGAATTTGTTGTGCGGTTCCTCTTAAAGGCAAATAATAATAATAATACAATGTACTTTTTTCAAGTGACAAATTGGACCTATTTTCAACAGCTATAAGGTGTGAACAAGTCAGAACATCCAGGCGCGCTTCGCACGCTAATTTACATTAACCATTCACTTTACCATAAACACTGAAGGTAGTACGAGGTAGCTAGGGGAATGGATCACTTCAGATAATTCCTAGCCCCTCTTTCCTCACATAAAGATAACACTTATCCAAAAAATACATAGCCCTAAGCCCGATGTTCTAATAGAAGAAGCTTATTCGATAAATTTATAAGACTTTGGATAATAACTAAATTACCTTCAAAAGGCAATTTGTTCAGTGACGTACGCGTACAGCCGTAGCAACTTTCCCCATCACTATTTTGGACAAATTATATGATATGAATGTTTCCTGTATCATTATTGATCTAGTCGCCCTTAACCACCTTACTCTCCCCATGCATCATCAAATCGACCAGCCGTAGGTTAGACTATTATACCACCAATTCTAGTTGCAATTTGATAAAAAAAATGTCCTCGATAATGATGTTGACGTTGACGACGACGGTGAAAGTGAAAAAGGTTTAGTTGGAACACATGCAAATTTAAAAGGGTGATCAAGGCGAGGGACACGATAAATTAATAAAAAAAATGGGGGAAAAGGAAAAGCAAACGAAAGAAAAGTTTGATAGCAATGCTTTTCACTTAAGGTGAGTTTTCGGAAGATTCTGAAGAAAGTTATAAAAAAATCTAAAGGAATACAAAACGGGCTTGAGGTATTGATAAATGAAACGTTCTTTTAAACTGATAGCATAGTGACGAGAAAGCTTTAAAAAAGTGTGTATTATCTGACTGGATGAATAGTAAAACTGATTGCTAACCAGTCCATTACAAAGACAAAGAAATACAAAATACAAATTCAGGGAAAAGATAAAATGCTATTTCGCTGGAGCTGAACTGGGATAGGAACAAAAGACACGGGAGGACGACTTTGTACAGAATGTCGGTAGTCTTCCCCGTCTTAGCTTCTGCATAGGGACATCTCTTCCCTTCAATGCGGTCATAAAAGGGAAGATTGATCTCATCTATCTTGATCGACAAGAAGTCAAAGTATATATGAGTCACATATGTCATGTACTTGTACCAGTTATTGCAGTTGCTTCTTTACCTAAGCATAATTCATTCATGTAAATATATCATTTTGCAAAGTATTCGAGACTGACACGAAAAGGGTACAGAGTATTCTAATGCATTATATTTTTAATGTAAGAAGTTATTAAAGACGATCGGTTATTTTGTGAATCCCAACAAAATGTGAGATGACTTAAGGTAAGTCCATAAGAAATTGAAGGATTATTTCATATTGACGAGTTGAAATGGTCCTAACTTATAGAAAAAATAATTCTCTATTAAACATCTTTCAAGGTGTGCTCGGATTGAAGTCTGATTATTAAAGGTATTCTTGGTTAATGTTTATTCTTGTGAAGAAAGACTTCTATATACTTAAGACATGTTACGTAATAAAGGGAGAAATTTTTACATTATCGGTAATTTTTTTTTACATTATCGGTTGTAACAGGTGATAAGTTGTAACAATATCTTAGGAACAAACTGCACAGGACATATACATTCTTTCTTACCGATGGCTTCTGTAACATGACCGCAAGATGCCAATACCACGACTAGAAGGATAGTCCTCCGATCTAAACAATTAATATACATGGATCTAATACAATGACAACACCAAGGATATAAAAGGAGTAAATATCCACGTTAACTTGACTAGTTTCCTTTCCGAACGTTTTGGAACTATTCTGGAGGATTAGATTTTCTTCTACTTTGCAAAGATCGTCACTGTATTACTTACATACCTTGTAAAGCAACTTTCAAATTGACAGTGAATCTTCCATACACAAGGACATCTAATTTGAAACAAACTATTCAGCTGTCCACTATAAGGACTAGCCTACATGTTCATTATTGATTATATCATTTTTAGGAATTATACTAGTGTGCAAAATGAGATTGATTGAGAGAGTGGCGATACGTCTCTACCAGCTTGGACTCGTAGGAGATTTATTGACGGTCAGTCAACGAAGGGGAGAGAAGAAGTTCCTGACATACTGAAGATTGGGAACTCAATATCATATGTCAACTTGAAGATTAAGTGGCTGCTTTTTGTAGATGCTGGGTTTTTAATCTCATAATTACCCGTTTCGTTTATTAAAGACAAACACTCATCACACCATGTATATTTTTAGTGTGGGGTATCAAAAGTCTCAGTTGGTGACTGCTTTTTTATGTACATCAAAGTTTCAAAATTCAAAGATACAGAGTATCTCACCATCGGCACAATGCTGAGAGAGAGCTTGGATTACACAATAAAGCCTTGTATGTTCACCTGGACATTAAATTAGGCAATAAAATAGGTTTGTGTCTGCACAAGGGAGGAGCTTTACAGTTATATGAGAGGAGCTACAAGTTGCTAAGAAGGAAGAATTGGAATTCTCTGGAATGACGAGACTTGAACTTTAAGGGAACTATACGTTGGGGTATTTTAAAATGTTTGCATTTCGCTAGAAATGTTTTCTCTGTCCTAGTAATTAATTCCCTCTTTTTAAGTCCACGCCAATGAAATAATCACATCATAAGATTTATGAACATATCAGTGTCGTCGTGTTTTGATTGGGGGCTGACTTGTACATGTTGAAAAGATGGAGTGCAGGTACGTTACCTGCCACCATGGGTTGGCGCGTAGCGTATGGAGGAAATTTTTGAAAAAGTGCCTCCCAGATTGCAGGAAATGGCTCCAAAAGTGAAAATGTTGGTACATTTTTTTGTTTGACATTAATATAGATTTGCCAAAATTTTGATTCAAATTTCATCCCAATTTTTGTAGAAAACTGACTCAAATTTCTAAATTGACTTCCCAAGTTGGGTTGATAACTTGAACCCATTTCCCCACCTTATAAGATAATCGCTTTGGGTAAGAAGGCAATGCGATTTAATTACAGCTTAGACTATCTACTAAATATAGGAGACGAAATATCTCCTACATTTTTAGGGGACCTTTTGATAAAGTTGATAACGAAATCCCCCATTGATTATTATTTCGAACAATAGGTTTCCCCAGCGTTATCGAATATGTGTTTTAGATGGCAGAGGAATTAGTTAAAGACTGTGGAACCATATGAATAATCAGCGGCGTAACGATGAGCTTGGGGCTCCGGCTCCTGGACCCGAGGGCCCTCTATCAGGAGGTGCAGTGGCGCTACCAGAGGTTGGCGACTTGGGGCCACTATAGAAGATGGTGCTTTAAGTCCACCCTAGATACATCTGGCCAGAAGTTCGGTAAAAATTGTGCATTTTTGAGAAATTTTGTTAAATTTAAGATGGCGTAGATGCAAAATGGTATTATCTTTGACAAATTCCCCAACTGACTAAATATTAGAAAACTTTCACGATTAAGTGAATTCTTATACTTGGTTGACTGTAAGGGAAAGATGTGGTGACCAAGTGGAGAGGTTACAATTCCCTTCCTTGCAAAACTCTTGTTTAGTTAGGTAAGGTGGCTTAGATTCAAAATGCAGGTATCTTAGCAAATCTTGCAATTAATTACATGCATGGAAATAATCATTATTTAGTGATGTTTTGCTGTAGTATGGCACTCGTTATAACAATGTGTAACGACAAATGCATTCTACGAATGTTACCGTATATGCTACTCATGACATTATATTGCTCTAAGATTCTCTACTGATGCGGGTCCCTGAAGAGGTCGGAGTTGTACATTTTTCGGAACAGTGTTTTGGTTACAATAATGACATTCGTTGCCCCAATAATGGTTATAAGATATGGAGTGTGTCCCTTGATAAATGAGCGAGAAGCTCGCCGAAATTTTGCGTTGAAAATCGTCCCCATAACAAAAATTTTCTGGAGACTTTACTCTGACACATTTTAATTCCTAACGAAATGCATCAGCTCATTGAAGGGGAGTATACCCCTTGAATTCCACTACTTTGCATTCTTGCAATGCCCTGCTCCTCCATAATGACTCAATGCCCTGCTCCTCCATAATGACTCCAATGCACAAGAATAATCGGCGTAATTGTTGAACCCTCACCTTTGAATAATGCGAATATGTTTGAGATGGTATTGATAGTAAAGACAACCAGGCGGTGGGACTTCACGCGCTCGGAGCGCGCGAAAATTTTATCACTTTGATTAGGAATATTGTAGGTGCAATTCCAATTTTTTAGACCTTGAGTTTACTTAGCCTAGCTTTTTTCTGTGCACCAGTGTAGCGGGGGCCCACTATGGGTCGGGGACCCCGGATCAGCACGGTCCGAGCTCATAGGAATTACGCCACTGTGAATAATCAGTAACTTAAGATTGAGCACCGCAAAATTCCGTGGTTTAGATTTCCTCAAAATGACGCAGAAAGTCAAATTTAGTACTTTGTCCGACATTGAGCCGTTATTTTCAAGTACTTTCAAAATGATTTTTTTTCCTTATTGACTGAATAACGGATATGATACGTCATTTGTTTTAATACAATACGGATGGACTAAATGATAGGTGATATAACTTTTAGAATGTTATTCATTCGTTTTAATTCTCCGTCTTTCCTTTTTTGGACGTTTTATTGCATTAAAAAAAATCTATGCGTGGCAAAATTATTGGGGACTGCAGCGCCCCCGGTTCCGGCGGCCCTGCATATCTAAAGCTATTAGGAAAGAGGGGTTCACTCCAAAAAAAAAGTTAGGAAAATTTCACCAATTCTGAAATTGGGAACAGTTTGCCCAATAATTCAATAATTTTTGATTAATGGGTTTATCAAGAGGTTAGTTTCAACTAAGTTCGGTAACCTGCCTATCAGGTGACATCAATTATTGGGTAAACTTCATCCTGTTTTAATATTGTTACATACGTGTCTATTGTTGGAGAAATTTTACCAAGAATTTTTAGGGTGTATTTTGAAAAAAACAAAAAAAAATTTAAGATAAAAGGCAAAATCAACCACAAACATTTCTTGATAACGTATGTGTATTCAGTAAATACAGTAAAACCCCGTTTATCCGAACACGTCTGGACCGAACGTTGCTCGGATAACTAATCATGCTAACTAATGTTCTTTCTGAAACGTTAAGTCTTACATTCTCGTTATATTTACTTGTACACTTAATACATGCTTTGAGTTGTGAGAGAAAGAAAAAAAGCAGTGGTGTTCATGTTTTAGTATGGATTTGCACTGGTGACTTACACCTTATTGATACTTTCTTTTATCACTCCAATGTAAACAAATCTGGTAAAACAAATTTTATGAAAGTAGTACTGTTAATATTTAGAAATTAAAAAAAAAAAAAACTTCATGGAAAAATCTTTCAAAGTAATCTATTGAGATTTATAGATAAAGTCAACATTGGGACACTTGGTACAGTTGCAGTAACAGTAGTTGGTCGTATAAATTAAAATCGTTTCTATAGTAAAAAAAAAATAAAAAATTAAAAAAAAAAAAAAATTGACAGTTTGTGCTTTCTAAGAACTATCAAAGGATAAAATTGAATAAAACCGATTTTTGCACTATCAGCAATAAAATATACACAGTTTCTTTGGCATATCTTTAAAAGAAGCGGTGACATATAATTTTTTTACCATTTTATTTATGGAATATTCCACGTTGGAAATACTTCTTGGCCTTACATGGTTCTCTGTGGAGTTTGAACCAGAGATGTGTAAAACGGAGTTGACTGGTGGAGTATCTCATAGCCATGGGAGAGATTTTGATGTACGGTTCCTACCAAAGGCAAATAGGCTTAGGAAGCCGAGGGGATTGGCAAAGGGGATGGTCCGGCAATAATTTGACTGAGGGGTCCGAGATACCTTTTGGCCCTACAAATAATTTTTGGAATAATGTCTCGGTATGTAAACAAATGGCTTGAAAAGGTTTTGAAAATTAAAAATCGTAAATGTTGCTTTATTTTTAGTGACAAATTTGGCTTATTTTCAAGAGAAATAAGGTGTGAAAAAGTCAAAACATCTAGACTCGCTATGTACCTTTACAATAATCCACTTTATCATAACACTAGAGACACTACGAGGTGATGAGGGGGAATGGGTTACCCCAGATGATTCCGTGCCTCCACTGTCCTCAGAGAAAGTTATCATTATCCAAAAATGAATATAGCCCTAAAGCTCCTTGCTCTATTAGAACAAGCTTACGATAAGTTTGTTAGACTTTGGATAATTACTAAATTGCCTTTAAGGCTATTATGAAAAATTTTCAAATAAACGTTTCTGTTTGTGCCGTACAGGTTGTAAGATTTACAACTTTCCAGTATTTTTAATTTATATGTTGAATATGAGGCAAAGGTAAAGATGAAATATGAAATGAATTTGTTGATTTCCAGTAGAATGACCTGAAAGGTAAGTATTAAAAATTTACACTTTTTCTTATATTTCTTTTGAAATTTCTGGAAAATGTAGCAGCTAGTCATCGGATTCCGGGATATAACTAGAAATGTCCTTCATCGAAACTTTACTCCTGAAAGACATCAAAATGAACGATTTTATTGACCTCGCTGTTCGATATTTCTCACAAACTGCAAAGATACAATCAATAAAATCAATTCCATTGGTAGTTTTTTGTGGGATTGCAACGGACAATACGGTAGTACCTGTCGATATGAAGTAACTACCTATCTCAAAGACATTCTTAAAATGCCAGCACTAGTCATTATACATGACAACTCACTTAATACCATTACAGATTTTTCCATTGGTCCACAAGAGAACACGAGCTTGTCAACCTGACAAAGAGAAACATTTGTGGATTCTCAATGTCAAGGTCACAATTGTATTCACATTGATTGGAAATCATGTTAGAAAAGAAACGCTTCTGAATGCGAACTCAGAAAGGTTAGACATTTTCCGTGTTTCCTGCAAAGTAAACAGTGCGGTATATGAGAATAAGCGTGTTATCGTTCATGTTGTTGCAGCCATTTAAATGCAGTTTCCCATTAACATGCATTGTAGAGCTCTATTCTTTAATGACTATCAGACTGGTGTTCTTTATCCAGAGAGTGCATCATGAGGAAGAGTGCATTCACATGAAGTTTTTGATCACAAGCTCGTAATCAGATAAAGCGCACGGTATTCCATGTAAACGCATTTTCTTCGTCTTTCAAACTGCCATACCACTTTTCCGCACCTGTCTTGTACCAACAAATATCAATATAATAAGTCTCAATTCAGTCCTTATTCCGAAGTGGATTTTAATCCCCACAAATAAAAAAAAAAAAAGCTGAGTCACTTTGACTCAACAAGGACCACAAAAGAGCCCCTTCCAAGTGTGCAGTCAAACAATTACCACAATTTTCCTTGTCTAACTCATTTAGGATCTGAACTCATTTACGTCAATTTGATTCAATTTGTGTTGAAACATTTGACCCCTAAAAGATGTGCAAATTCCTTCATCGCTCAACTGTATCTAGTGAGTAATTTAGTAACAAATGTGAGAGAATAGCTTTAGGGAATATTTAAATATATTTGCATTCCTTTTGTGTGTGTTCACGTCCTTGATTTAAACTTTTATTGGGCAACGATAGCAACCTGAAAGTGATCAAGTAATCACCACACTAGACTATCTCAGCATGGGTCACGGTTGGTTAACATTACACATTAGTAGTTTGTGGAAGTGGAGTAAACTTTACTGGCTTAGAAGTTTTGCATATTTCGTACTTTGTTTGGGTACCATTACGTGATATTGTTTTCGGAAGTATTGTTAATTACAGAATTTTTTTTTGGTGTATATTGCACCAATCCTAACGAAAAAACAATACGTAGTCAACAATTCTAGTTGAAAAAATCATCCCTGATAATGATGATGACGATGATGACGATCATGACGATGATGAAAGTAACAATGATTTATTTGGCACACATGTCAATCAAAAAGGATGCTCAAGGAAAGGGGAACGATAAATTAATGAAAGGCGGAAACTTATAAGCAAACGAAAGGTTGAAAGGCGATACCT
The DNA here is from genome assembly GCA_009936505.3 of Holothuria glaberrima. Taxonomy (NCBI): domain Eukaryota; kingdom Metazoa; phylum Echinodermata; class Holothuroidea; order Aspidochirotida; family Holothuriidae; genus Holothuria; species Holothuria glaberrima. The sequence goes on from WURT03658958.1 coordinate 10,866, forward strand.
GCAATACTTACTCTGTTCAGCGGTGTTGGCATCTTTCTTCTATGTCCAACCCTGAATAGGATATCTTCCATGGGCACATCTAGAATGGAATTGTTAGGGGGCCTATGTATCAAATTGGGGGTTCGGGGAGGGGCCGAAAGGGAGGGTTTCCCCTCTTCCTCTTTAAGAAAATTTGGAATGTTTAGGTGTCCTTGTATGCAATCTGGTGCTATATTTTTCATTGCTTTAATTAAATTTATCTTCCAACAATGATTCGTTGATTTCATACATGCTCAAAATGTGTTTTTTACACATTTACTTTTCTTAATTCTTAGACATGTAGTAGAACACAAGCTACTATTTTTTGGGGGGGGGGGGGGTAGCAAACATCTGAAGGCCCAGGCCCCCGTAGCTACGCATCTGATATTTTCATTGCAGAAGAAAGGTTATTAATACCGACTACACCAAATTCTTACTAATATTAATGACTGCTATTTTGCTTAAAATCGGAAACAAAATTTTACACTTGTAAAACAAATACTGACTATGTAAAAAGTTATTGAGCGTAATCCCGCTGGTACTATTTTGGGACATTACTGGACTGAAATTGGTCACAGTGATCAGTGGACATAAATGGATAAGTGGTGAGAAATCTATTACGCTCCTATTTACCTCCCCTATTACTAATATTGGACAGCACTTCTACGGCGGAACAATTCTTGGCAATGAACAGATCTCCAGTAGCAAGTTGCCGCCCTATACACTTCTTAAATAGCCTGCTATAAGTCGCCCTTGCCTTATTGCCGTCGGAATGACTCACTACGTGTCTTTCTTGGCTCTGATATTTTGGTGTTTTTAAGCGGAACCCCGCTGGTACGATTTTGGGACACTACTGGACTGGAATTGGTCACAGTAATCGGTGGACATAAATGGATAAGTGGTGAAAACTTAATGGGTTTACGTGGTCATCCAATCCACTGAGCTCAAACGGTAGTTTTTAGTTGGAAGGAAGTATACAGAGAACATTAACTTCTTACAAAATTTACCTCTGCTAGTATATTATTAATTTCATTTGGTTTTCTTTCAGCAAAACTATGAACAAAGTTATCGAAATTGTTGAAAAGCCTACTAATGTTTCACTTATAGTTGTTTGCACGTATAAATGAATTCCTTTTTGTATCTTAAGCTTGGTTTAACGTGTTATTTCGCAAGCCATTATAGAGTAAAACTTCGTTCGTCAGGAAGTAAAACTTCAACAACTAACTTTGGAGCATCAGCTGATATCGAATTGTTTTCATCAAACCACCAGCAAAAGCCATCTTAGCATTCTTTTGACTAATATTCATGTGGAATGAAAAATACTTTTGTCAAGAGGAGATTGATTGTTCGGTTATAATATATTTAATTCTCAAAATAAACGGCGTAATGATTGTGATAACTCAAGTCATTTCCACCGAATATTTCTCAGAGGGAAATTTCTTATACTTTTGTCTAGTATGCAACATGTACCACATCCTATCTGGCCTAATGTTTTATATGTGCTGTTTCAAATATGGGATGGTAAAACACGCATTTCCACTTCTAACACTAAATTATTCCACTTATGTCTTTAACATAAAATGTTTATAACAAATGCTTCAATAAAGCCATAAAAGTTCAGCTTTGAAAATGCACTAAACCAGCAACACTCCGTCTCCGTAAAGTACACACCTGCCTTCAGAGCTTCTCCACAAATAGGAGTAAAACTTCTGCATTAGTGGATCAGTGGTGTCAGGAAGGTATAGCTCATTGAATTATGCAGTACTGTTGTAACACTATATCTTTAATCGATCAAACTGCAGCTATTAAGTTGGAATTAAGGTTGCCCTAGTCTCCTGAAGTGCATGTGAAGGGATGGTTGTCTCTAATAAATGGCCACCCGGAAAACAAGTTCGTTTATTTAACACTTAGGAACATCTGAATTTTCACTTTGTTCAATGTAGTTTTATATTCTATTTTTGGCCGCGTAGACGTAGTGCCGTATCTAAAAAATGTAAAGGTTAATTCTTCAAGTGATTAGGCAAAATAGTTGTTACGCGTTCCAATGTACGAATTTGTTTTACATCAACGGTGATCATATTTTCGGCATGTCAAAAGAAAATATATTGGTATAAAACAAACATCTAGAAACAAATTAAGTCTAAGTTTGCATTTATCCGACTGTTCTACAATTATTCTGTGCTGTTACTGTATATCTTAGGAAAAAAATCTGTACTATGTCCATCATCGAGCTGCGTTCAAATGTTCCACTTTACTCCTTACCTTACTTAACATATTTACCGTTACTTAACATTTCTGAAAAAATGTGGATTGATCTCTCTTCCGAGATTACTTCAAATTGTAATGTAAATTTATCTTGAAACTCCTTAAACAGTTAAAAGTTGAATGTTGATTGTAGATTGACAAATGATCAAAGAACGTCTGTTTAAGAAACCATTTCGTTTTTGTAGCGATCTTGTTATATTAGTGTCTTATCACAAATAACGTACAAAACGTCCAAGTTGTTTGACTGTCCCCCTCTACCAGCGTTGACGCGAATTCGACCTCACAAAAAATCACGTTCACAAATGAAATAAAATTCATTGTGGCACCCAATGTCATACCATGGCGGGTCACTGTGAATTTTGACTACACAGTTCTCCCTGGTTCCTCCATTAGGCTCGTCAGCCCAGTCACCCCAAACAAAGAAATCAGCCACAACACTTCCCCATTTCCATGTACCTGGTATAATAAATAATAGGGATATTGAAAAATATCTTTAAATGCTGTCAAATTCCCATAGCTTATGTTTTCAAATGTGTTTAATTAAATACTACATATACGCATATACGAACAAATGCCGGCGTGTAAATGTCACACCTATAGTGTTCAAGTTAAAACATGCAGTGATGAAATGATAAAAATGCATGTTTAAGTGATACATATGTAGTGTTTAAATGATAAAAATATAGTTTTTTATTGCTTAAAATATGGTGTTTAAATGCTAAACATAAAGTTTTTAAATGCGAACTATGTAGAGTTAATAAATCAATATACAGGGCCAGCAAATGCTTTTGACCCTTATGTTCTCATCTTATAGTCAGTTACTTCTTTCAGACCTTTTTCTTTAAATATAATAGTTAGTAACTGCTTTCTGGCCTTTCTGTTGTCGTATTATAGTAAGTAACTGTCAAGTTCTGTAGCTTTTCCTGTTTGTATTGTATTCACTCACTTTCTTCTTTCTACCTTCCTTAATCAGATGCTTTCTGAGCTTCCTGATACCGCGTTCTGCAGCCCTTCCTGTTTTCATATTAAAGGCACTTACTGTTTTAAACCTCTTACTTTTATATTATAGTAAGTTACTATTACCTTCCTCTTCAGCATCGCTTAGACCAATCCATACATCTCTATCACTTCCAGTCGACATGGACTGGAGAAATGTATTCTCCTCGTTATTTTCAATGTAGACGAGATGTGCATTACTGAGTTTCTCCTGACATAAGGAAGAAGCAGTTCCCCAATCAGCGGCGGTGTAGACCATCAGATAAAGATGGTGATTCCATTCTGTCCAATTCCGCACCGCTGGATCCACTGATGAACCAAAAACAGATAACTCAAGCTATCGTAACCAGCGACAATCATGAGTGGATCCAAAATTTTTCAAAAAAAAAAGAAGGGGGGGGGGTCCACGTAATTATTGAATCTTTGACACAATCTACGTGAAGCGCCATCACTGGCTGGCATGTAGCTTACCCAGTGGTGCCGCCAGCCTTCGGTGATGGGGAGGGGGTCACCACCAATGATGTGATAATCTACCTCAGTTAAACTCCCATGTTTGCGTAAGTTGCACCCTTTCTTACGTGACCTGCGTTTTTGTGAACAGCAATGGGGATCCTTCCTTTGTCACTACATCAAGGTGCCGTCCTGGGGGAGGGGTCTTTGAGAAGTTTTTGTGAATTTAAGGTTGATTATATGCAAAATGGTGCTATAATTGGGATATTTTTTGGAGCTGAATATATATGACTGGAAAATAACCATAAATTAGTGAATTCTAACTTATGTTAAGGGGAAAGAGAAGACTATGCTGTCTAAGAGAAGAATACGTTGTCAACAAAACTCCTGAAGCCCCCCTCTCTCTCTCTTTTTCTACTTTACTGCCTTTTATTTGGGATTTTTTTAATCTGAAATACTTGCGTGGAGTCAACAGAAACATTCTTTGACTATTACCCAAATTTTCCTATTTGCTTCATTCTGCATTATAGGGTATCTAATGCAGCATGTTGTGTGATTTGCCGGCCTGGGGGAGGCTCTGTAAGGGGAGGGGGATTTGAAAATGTTTGAAAAATTGGGTTTCCTTACATGCCACATATGCTTCCTTTTTTAAGTAAAATTTTCTGTAAATTTTTTTCAAGTAGTTTATGTACTAAAAAAACCCGGCATCAGTGCGGGGGAACCATTGCTTAATGACCTCCTAAATACGGCACTGAATGCTTATTACCTGACATTCAAATGATACTATAGAGTATGATGCCGAACACTTTACAACTATCGTATTTTTACTAATTTTGAACCGACAAAAATCCAGACGAACAGCTTCCAGCAGTAGGGAATGGGGCTGGAGGGAGAGGTGCAGGGAAGGGATATTAGACCTCCCTGATAGGTATAGCAAAAGGGTAGAAGGATTAGCAAGCGCGTTTCAGAATGCTTTTTAGTCGTAAGTGTATTTACGATCACCATCTTTACCGATAATGGCTGCGCGAAGCGCTCGGTAAAAATTTCTGAAAAATGTCTTGCTGCAAATTCCTACTTTCAATTTCCAACCTTCCACATAATACTACAAATTAGATTGAAAGATCACATATTGATGCAAAGCCCCTACAGATATTTGGAGATGAATTTCCGTTTTTTTAATTGTTGTGATCAAGTATTACCGGTACCATATATAATTCCCTTAATAATGGTCATGAGAGGGAATGCAAACCGTAACGCATGCGCTCGAAGCGCGCCGAAATTTTTGGCTAAATAAAGATTTCCATAACAAAACCTGCATTCTGAATCTGCATCGAGACACTTTCAATTGCCGAAAAACATACATGCCACTCAAAAAGTCAGTCTTTCACCTGGTAATTCGTAAACAGCTTTTGACTTTTGCTGCTGTGCTTCTCTGGAAGTTACTATCCGAAGATATTCATAATGGAACAACAACCTGGCAAGGTTTAAAGCCCGCGGATCGCGCTGAAATTTTGATAGTTTGCGAAGAATTTGCGAAAATTCTGATAGTTTGGGAAACATTTGTGATAGAAAATGATTACCATAAATCCATCACTCGTTCGAAACACACCTAACCCTATCCCCTACAGAAATCTATAGCTTAAACGCCTTTCGGGATCATTTTAAAATTTTCAGAAATTTTCGATTGGGGGCACGCATGCATGCCCCCCGTGACGGCGCCTATGAGCTTACCAAAAATTTTTTGTCTAAAATACCCCCTAGATAGCCGGAAATGACACTTCTCAGGCAAATTACGGATAAACATTCATTAATAAAATTTGTATTACCTTTAGTATCGGTTAACGTCATAGATTTTCGTAGGGTCTCATTTGTTCGTAGAATCCCCGTAGTCGACAGGCACAGTGTTTATACAGTGCCTGTTCAGTTAACCGACCTGTTCATGATATTCACGTAGGCCTGTTGCAGTTCCATTGAACCCTGTCTATGTAGTGGTATAACATGGCAACGTGCAAGGGCAAACACAAATTTAGCAGAAACAGGCTATTATACACCAACAATTTAAAAACACCAGCATTTTAAAAACAGACAGCAAAAAAAAAAAAAAAAAAAATTATCATAATCTCTGCTTTGTTGACAAAACTGGCTTAGCTTATGTACATTGTGGAAAGTACGCGCGCGATAATGTATTTCAGACTTCACAGAACTTTTATACTGGAAACTAGTTACTCTTGGGGTTATGTAACCTAACCCTGGTTATTATTACAACACGACCAGAATACAGACAGAAGGATTACTTATGCACGAGCTCGCAGATTTCTGTCACTTATGTCACAAGGATAGCTATCTACTGGTCTTTTTGGCACCTTTAGTTAGCAACATGTAAACGGTGCTGGCCGCAATATACGATACTAGAAGTGGTGATCATGTCCGAGCACAAAAGTATTATTCAGGAAAGTATACAAAATTAAAAAAAGGGGTGGGGGTCCAATGAGTGCCGAATGCACGAGTGAGGCGCGCATAAGATTCGGTATCAGTTCCCTCTCTTGACATGGAATTTTAAGTTCACTTAGAATGGTGCAGTTTGGTCATGTTTATATAGCCTTTATTTACATAGTTTCACACCAAAATAAGAAAAACAACAAATTTTCATTTATAACCCTGTGTATAAAAAAGCAACGAACAAACGCATAGGCCGTACCCAGGGCCGAGGCGAGCGGGGTTTTGCAGGGTGTCACACCCCCCAATAATTTGGTCGCCGTCTGCAAATTTTCGGTCTGTCGGCAAAAGGGGAGAGGGGAAGGAAAAGAGAAGAGGAGGAAAAGAGGAGGAAAGAAGGGAAAGGAAAGGGAAAGAAAGGAGTGAAAAGGAAGACGAAGAATTGAAAGAAAAAAAAAGAGAAAGAGAGAACGTAACACGTGGGCAGTCTGTTATCGGCTATTTCGATTTTCGGCTCTTCATCTAATTGGCCCATTCAAGTTGAAGGCCCTTCGGCAAATTCATCATGCATGTGACTGCGGTATCAACGGCCATCGGTGTAATTGGGCGAGTGACCAAGTCCGTCGGCAACTCGGGGAAAGAAAGGGAATTTAAGGCTCCCGTATAGGCGCGCTATTTCGGTCATATGACCAGGGTTTTAGCCAGCCCTATTTGTGCGACAATGTCGCATGAACGGCGACAAATGTCGCACAAAAAAATCTGACAAGCAAATTCTACGCGGGTGTAAATTTTGACAGAATCAGCCTCACCAAAATAATTTTGCCAGTTTCTTGCTGCCAGCGTACCATATTTATCTGTTTTAATTGCGACAGGACTTCCTAATTCACGGGCCTTTACCTTAACCTCCGAGCCCCACTACTCTACTTTCCCTACTTTCATCTCGAAGTTCAGAAAGTAGGCTGATTCCGTGCATAACGTCCGCGGAGAAATATTTTTATGTCGTAAAATATTTGTCACCAAGATTTTTTGGTTCCTCATTAGGGCAGAAATGCACTCAAACATTGAACCATTTGCGATCTAGGCACCTTTCAAATTTACACCCCTCCCCCAGGCCACAGATCAGTAAATGTCGCATTGAGAAAACGTCCTAGCTAAAACCCTGCATATGACATTCTTGAAACACACACACACACTTTAAGGACATTATATCTCACTTTTATCATCACCATGTGATCAAACACACCCAAAGGGTATCCTTAGCCCGTTTTCTAAACCCTAACCTTGACTTCAAACACATTTTGCAAATTCCTGAGGATCCGGTTTA
>WURT03658968.1:0-18350 GCA_009936505.3 Holothuria glaberrima
GTTAGTTAGTTAGTTAGTTAGTTAGTTAGTTAGTTAGTTAGTTAGTTAGTTAGTTAGTTAGTTAGTTAGTTAGTTAACGGGCTTTTTTCCAGTTGTGGCTCACTGGCTTGTTTAAATTGCTTGTTAAGATTGCTTAAATCAAGATGACATAAAATGACTCCAGCTTAATGACATAACTTACAAAGTACCCCTTCGTGCTACTTAATATGCTATTATTTTAAGTATCATGCTTCGAGTATCTACTCACAATAAGTTTATTTATTAGTCTAAGAAAACAAATTTTCTTCAGTTGTGTCGCCACTTTAAATCTGTTGACGTAGTATACTTTCATATAGGCCTTATGACGTCATAATGACGTCATGGGTACATCATAGTACATTTTAATCAGGTCATGTGATACTTGGTACCAAATACCTATACACTGATTTGCATTTTAGGGGTATAAGAGAAACCTTTTTTGATATACGGGGCCTTTAAAGTTGTCAGTGACGGCAATTTTGAATTTATGCAAATTAACCTATTTCCGGATGTCGGATTTTGTCTGATTTTGGATATAATATTCAGTTGGGTCATAATAATCATTCAAAGCCAAAAAAACCTGACAGACAGACAGATAGATAGAAGGGGCTTTTTTTAGGAGGAAACGGTTAAAAGGGATAAAACAATTGATCATAGCACAAACGATATAGATCATTCTGCAAGTGACTTTGTCCTTTTGTTAAGTAGCAAGTAGCATGTGATAGATATGAATAAAAGCAATATGAGTGATTGAGAATAACTTACCGACCACAATCCCATTAGGGTTTCTGTGAGGTAAAACAAGTATATAGCAAGGAGGCAGGACAGACATTTCCAGACATATGACAGTTCTGGGTCTAATGGGGAGTGGACAGTATCTCCCTCGTGGACATGAACTCCCAGTGCCTACAAGGAAAAAAGAAACATTTAATGTCAGTTGGTTTAAAAGGCATGAGCACAGGATCCCGTGACAGAATGTCACAACAACGATGACAGTGCAGTACAGCGAAATGATGCAATTGGCCAAATATCAACTCACCAACGGTAATAAGTGTATGATTGCGTCACCAGCTAGAATAGCTATGGCAAGAGATATGAGGCTAAGGATTAATTTTTCATAGAAACTCGGAGGACAGCAGGGAATGATGAGACCGCCAAGGAGGGCCGCTAAACTAATGACGAGGACAGAGATACTTCCATAGATCCACACTGTTGAGAAAATAGCAAAAAATCAACATAGACATGGTGCCGCAAAACTAGTGGTATATATAATACCATGAATGGCAACGTCACCTTTAAAGACGGTTTGTAGTACATAACAAACCTACATAGGGCTGTAGCTTCAATATTCATTCAGAAACTTGAGTTATGTCTACCTAAGATGATTGAAATATCGTATGAACACATAAGATTTGAATGGACGTATAAGTGGGAAAGGGGCTGTTGCTGTAGTTCTCCTATTGTCAACATGTGGGACGCTTACAGTTTTCCTCCTTCCCCTATACTTTGCGGGACGAAAACCCCTTATTTGTCTACCCCTGTGAAATTCATTAAACTTATGAAACTTTTTTTACAAAATAACAAACTATTTTGATAAATATTACTCCAAAAACTACTCAAAATGTTGCATCAAATTTCACCCATATAATAACCAGGAAATGTACAAAACTATTCCAAAGGGGACGGAGACACTCCTCCTTTTAGACAGTTCGCTCGAGACAGTAGTCCAAAACTTCCACCCCGAGTACAGCCGAGAACAGGTTTTTAGGCCTCTGCGGTGGAAGGTACTACCTACTCAGTTCATCCACATCCCCCTCGAGCCTCATCAGCTGAGAACAGGTTCTTAAGCCTTTGTGTTGAAGGCTGCGACCTATTCAAGAAACTGTGACATTTTTAGTGGCACAGTAGCGATTACCGATGCCACGAGGGAACCGGTCGTCCTTGTTGCTTTCGCCCAATAAATGATATATAACAATTGTCTTGTTCTGGTAAAAGACTTGTAATTTACCACAAAGTGTGATTATTACCATACTCACATATGCTGAGCGATGGTTGCTCTGTGTTTATTATAACCTCTTTTTAAACGATAATCTGTTTTAGAGTACTTTTAGTCGTTAGTCTGTCTCACTAAGTAGATAGCCCCCGGGTCTAAACATCTAACGTTTAGACTGAGAGTGGCATCTTTGATGAAGCAAATTGAGCAAGTGCACGCCGTAGTGAACTTGCGGGAATTAACCAACATTCCTTTGACCATAAGTCCAATCGGGGGGATCATATTCCAGAGAGCGAGGGGCAGCCCCAGAACCAAAGATCGGGTAACGAAACCTTAACTGCGTCCCTTGCCCGAATAATAATTACAATAGCAAAATTAGAAGGGAATTTGGATATTGCGGATAACTTTTGACAGACAAACAGAACAAAACTATATGTACACATCAACTACACTGCAGTAATACTGTAAGGTTGTCCCACCGACAAGATTCAGGCTGGCACCAGTCGGGGACAGGATGTCATTCCTCCGTCGGGGAAGACTGCCCTCTCCCTGCCTATATGCGTACGATGAAATCTGTGATCTCCACGACAGTCAGTCACCCCGACGATCTGCTTGATTTTGCTCTTAGCAAGGTCAGATTCTTCAATAAAATTCAAAAATTTTTATTTTTTTTTCAATCAAATGTAAAAGTGGCCTGTTCGCGCTCAGAATTTTACGATCAAAATCCTTCAGGGCTTCGAGTGGCTTCACCTTCCCCAGGAAATTTGGCCTCTGGCGGACAAATTCTGGCTCCCACGCATGACAGGAAGTAACCTTATTGTGATAGAAACCACTACGACATATCAACGTCGAATTGATCAGTTATCCTACCCTCTGGAGTAAGTTCAATTTCATTAACAGCAGGAGTATTACAGGATCCTCTAAGTATCTGTTGTACAAGTGATGGGCAAGTGTCGACAAATTGCTGCTCGGTCATTCCCAGTTCGTGGTCAACACCATGAATATCCAAAAGTTCCTCGCCGGTGAAACACTGTATAAAAGAAAGTGTAAAACCAATAAAATACCAGCTGGTAAAAGTTTTCAGTCTTGAGTCGATCACATCTTGTATTGTAAGTTAAGGAAAGTTTTAAATATCTTACTTCAGTTTCGAACTTTGATACAAGTAATACTACAGTTAGGACCATTTCATAGGCGTAGGAAGCTGTTCGAGACTGGGGGCTGAACTTTGTTTCGGATTGCCGTCCTGGGGAGGGGTCTACGGGAGAGTGTGTCCCCTTCCCCTTTGGAAAATTTTCGGATATTTGAGGGTCCCTAGATGCAATTTGGTGCATCATTTTGGACAAATGTTAAGGTAAATTACTGCAAATTTTTGACATATTCTTACAGAAAAGAAAAGTAAGGGTTCCCTTTGGAAAAGTTTTGTATATCTGAGGGTCCTTAGACGCAATTTGGTGCATCATTTTGGACAAATTTTAAGGTTAATTACTGCAAATATTTGACATTTCTTACAGAAGAGACATATAATGGATTATAGTCCTTGGAAAGTGGGGGGCTGAAGCATACTTCCGCCCCCGCAAATTTCGCTGGGGGCTGTCGCCCCCGCCACAATCGCAACACCCCCACGCACCCCCCGCGTCCTACGCCCTTGCTTGATTTTGATTTTCTCTTTAGCTAGTCAGCAGTGCTCTAGTACTCGAGACCAGTCTGTGCAGTCATCTTTCAGTACTTTCAGTACTAAATCATATGTGATCAGCGAAGCATCAGCTCAAAATGATTTTGCAACGTTTCATATGAGCTGGCTCTTTTCCACACTTCTGTTGAATGAAAAAGAAACACTCAACAACTTGAAAGTTTTTTTGGACTTTTGTAAAAGTGGCCCACGATCTCAGCCCTGCTACCCTGTCTGACCACGTTTTAGAAAACCAATTTAGAGTAGGGATGGGGAACCTCTGGGCCGTGAGAGCTCTTTCTCTGGCCGGCAAGGAAAGTGCACAAACGGTACCTCAGATTATACCTGAGTTTTATTTGATAAAGACTTCTTACAGTCCGAGAGTTTCTCCCGTAGGGGGAAGCCAAAATTGTCCTGAATGGGGGAAAATTTATGCAACACTTTGTATTGGCTTACCAACTTAACGAAAACAAGGTCTAGCAAAAACGAAAAACACTCAAAAACTCAAAAAAGGCGTGGTGCTTCACAGCTCCCTATAATGTCACTATAGACCCCTCACTATGCCTTGCTAAGGGACTTTTTTATATTTTATATCTATTAATTTCCAAAAGGGAACATGCAGTGAATATGTATATTTTTATATGAAATTTTATTTAATTGTGCTATAGAAGCAACTGAAGCAAAGGAGGGTTTACCTTAACGATGAAATCCTGTCTGTAATAGGCCTTTAACATAGTATAAGCCTTTATCTGCTTACCGTTGAAGTGACATTTTCTAGTTCCGTCACATTGCCATGGTCATGCTCATGTCCATGTCCGGGTTCAGTGGCTCTTCTAACACGCTCGGCTTTTGTCTCGCTCGGCAACACACTCCTCTTTGCATGAATGTGTCCGTCGTGGCTTGTGGCGCTACCAATAGATAGTGCACTTAACATTTCTTCAAATGCTGCAAAAAGAACGGTACGCTAAGCATTAAATTATTTACAAGAAATGAAATCTACAAGATGCAATCATTTAATTCTTTTGATAACTGATGCTCTGAGAGCATTTTGTCACATTACAGAGTGGAGAGGATTTTAAAGTGTACACATAATTAATTTGTCAAATGGCATTTTTAAGAAATACCCGTAAAGAGTAACTAAAGAGTAATAATGTATTCTACTTGGAATTTCTGTACTGCTGTCCGTTAAAATGTTGACATTAAATTATGTTTTAAACCTCAAACGTGATAAGTCGCAACTCCCACGGACGTAAAAACTTACAAAACGCGAAACAACAATTTGTTTATTTCGAAGTTCTTGTTTTCTGACGTATGTCTACGTTGCACATATTTACTTCGTGAAAAACTTTTTGACCACAAACCACATCGCCACTTTGCCACTTTACCCTAAATCAGTCGCAAAACCGTCAACCAAAACTTACCGTATTTTACATGTGCGAGTAACCGCGATTCAAGTGTTAAACACGGTTGCTTTGACACAATTTTGCTTTGGGCTTCGGTTCAAATAAGGCGGAAAACCTAGTGTTTCTGGTGATATATTTCATTTTGCGGAGAAATGTTTTTAGCTACATGGTTGATCTAGGGAGCTATCACTCGGAAGGAAGTCCATCGAAATCCTTCCTCTGAGGCTAACCTGAAACTGCCAAAGTCAGCCAGTAACATGACATTTGTGTGGCTCTTACAATTTCTATCGGACTTTCACTAGATTTAAAAGTTAGCACAATATTAGAGGATCATCGTCTGCTATATCCACAGTAGTACGGTATATCAGCTAAGGGGATTTTACCTACTGTTTAAAGTATGCCAGTCGTCAGCGTAAAGGAATTTATTGTGTTTTCAGGCACTTTTTGACGCTTATTTCAGAATATCAATCTGGCTTGTATTAATATGTATTTAATTTTAAGTTTGGTATCCACTGGAAACTTGCGATGAACTTTCCATAATGAACTAACAAAAATTATTCTCCTGTCACATAAGCTCATTTGTAGTACGTCCACCGGCTTAGCCAGGATTATTTTAGCAGGGGGGCTCTGGGGGAGGCTTGACTATTTCATGGGAGGGCGCCTTGCTACTATCTAAGCGGAGCGCCACCATCGATTGGCGCGCAGCGTACTAGAAAATTTTAGCTAAAAAGGCCTCCTAGATCGCCGGAAATGACACAAAAAACAGTCTGGTAAATTACTTTGAAAATTTTTTACTCTTTTGTGAGTTTGAACCCGGCATTGACAACTTTCGGCAAATCTGCACAGTGACGAGGCTCAGAGGTTGGTGATGGGGGGCACTATAGAAGATGATGCTGTTAGTCCTCCCTCGATACACCCAGAAAGCTGGTGTAAAATGTGCATAAATGTGTATATTCGCATCGGAAGTAGTTTGAACCGGGAGCGAATCCTTGCTTTGTCACCTTGTGCAGGTGATGTCCCGGAAATTATTGAAATTTTTGTTCGTTTAAGATTGCTTAGACGCAAAATGGTGCTATCTTTAATAAATTTTTCAACAGATCATATATTGAAAAACTTTTGCAATTACTTGATTTTTTTCTTTTGATTGACTGTAAAGGAAAGGTGTGTTGTCCAAGTGGAGGGGTAACTCCTCCACCCTGAAAAAAATTTGTTAAGGTAAGGCAACTTAGATGAAAAGTGGTAAATCCTTCAATTAATTGGCCCATGCTTCAGAAATTATCATTATTTTGTGATATTTTGGCTGTGGCATGGTACTCGTTAAAAATGTGTAACGACAAATAGTACATGCTACGAATGTTACCGTGTACGCTACCGTACTTGTGCTATTACATTGCTCTATGATTCTCTACTGATGCTAGGTCCCTGCAGAGGTCGAAGATGTACTTTTGTCGTAGAAGGGATTTGGTTACAATAAATGTATTTTCGCCCCAATAATGGTTATAAGATATGGAGTGTGTAAGGTGACAAATGCGGGTGGAGCGCGCCGAAATTTTGCGTTGAAAATCAGTCGGGTTCCGTTTTCTTCCCGAAAATATGAGATGGATAAGGTCAAATTAGCTGCACCAAACATAATAATTTGAGTGAGGAAGGGAGTAAAATGGTATAGCCGGCTTTTTTTTCAAGAGCATGAATTCCAGTGGAGGCGACTGTCGGGCGCGAGGCTTTCATGGGGGGCGTGCACCCGTAAGCCCCCCCCCCCGTAGCTGCGCGCCTGGGTACGTCCTTGAAAAGGAATGGAAATCTACTGTGAATTATTTCTATTAAACATTCGTTGAGAGTCAAAACAAAACATACTATTAAAGTGCTGGTGACATCGGCTTGACGTGAAAGCATTGTGCTGATTGAGAATTACCAGATCTTAGTAATTTTTCTAGACGATCGAAATCAAATTAAAAAAAATATTCATCAGAGGGGAATATTTGGTAGTCTTTTCTCGATGAAGAGGGTGTTAAAGTATGAACATAAATCAAACTGACTCTTTTGAGTAACACCTCCCTGGTACATTAAGGCTTGTAGTAAGAAGTTTTAGGGCCTTTAACAAAACCCTTGTAAAACCGGAAGTAAAATGTATTTTGAGAGTCTCAAAACATAGGACTCTATGCATTGGCGTCATTTTAATAACCATTCAATTATGCTATAAAGTTTCGTAGTACTGACACACATTTGGGTATATAAATACCAAATACTCTCCTCGCTTCAGTTTTAAACGCATTCGGATCAAAATAGCTAAAATTCAGGTGGTGCTTACCTGCCTCCGAAATTACATCTTGGTTTCCATATAATTGAAATATGTCGTGTAAGAAAGCCTCTGGATTTATCTGGGTAGGCGTGCCAATACAGAACCCTTGCAATAAGTACGACACTACAACGGAAGCAATCTGGAACACCTCGTCCTCCGTAGCACCATCATGATCGGCTGCATTATCATGGAACACAGATTCGACATCAAAACACTAAAATTAAAGTAAAAGAAAAGCCAGCACATGACAAAATTATTATTAGAAAGAGTAACATCAGATTGCTTAGGCACCACAATGAGGTAGTCGTGATACTTTCTATATTGTTCAGATATGTGCGCTTGAATATTATCAGATGAGCAAAACACCCGACTGCCCGAAAGAAGTTTAACTCATATTAGACAATAATTTTATGTTCGGTCCATTGCTGATATCTTTCATGATTTGCTCTGCATTTGTCCCGTCTTTTCTTCTAAAGTTTTAGGGGGGCAAACATGTTTTTAAATTTTGAGAGCTTAAGAGTTCAGCGAATGCAGAACAAGATGTCTCAACATGAAACGCATGGATACTTCTAAAACTTAAATGGATTTACCAATTTCAAGAGAAAAATACCCGGTCAGCTGTTTTTGGTGGAGATCAGAGGTCAAGAACTGAAATCCTTGTAAAAAACGATATCTCAAGGTAAGAAGTATGGATACTTTTCACACTTGGGGTGTAGATGCGTTATAGTTTGAAGATACACCCTACTGACTTTGGTAAACGTCAAAGATTATCTGGGGTCACCGGAGGGGGAAATACGGAAACCTTGAAAATTGCTCGTTAACACGATATCTCAATACAGGGACACTTTCCATACTTGTTATCAGGGCTGGAGGACTCGAGTCTAAGCTCGACCTCGAGTCCGGACTTATGTCCACTTTTTTTTGGACTCGGACTTGTACTTGGACTCGGGATCTCTGGACTTGGACTTGCACTTGGACTCGGGCTCTCTGGACTCGGACTTTGGGTTGGACTTGAAGTCGAGTCCATCAAGTGCAGCCTTTTTCTTCATCACATTTTTTAATTTCATATATAATCCACCCAAAAGCAACAACACTCAACATGTACTAGGGCTTTATTTTCTTGATATAGACTACAGTAGGCCTACTGTAATTATGACTATAGTCCTACTGTATTGTAGGTAAGAGAGTAAGAGAATACTTATAACTGCAGCTGTACCATAAAAAATCTTAGTTTAAGGAGGGTTACTCAGTTCCTTATCAGCATCTTTACAACCTGCGATAGCCTAGGTAGTATTGAAGGGCACCAGGAAGCAATTGTATGCATGTGCATACAACACTATAAACATAACTATAAACATCTGTGTGATTTTTTTGGGGGGGGCAACATGTTTGATAAGATGGATTGGCAAATGCATGATTAAATCCAATAGCACAACAGGGACTATCACAGTGAGCTCTTCTTGAACAAGCTTATTGACCAGAGATTTCACAGGAATATTAAATTTAAAAATAAAAATAAAAAGTACATATCCAGAATACTTGCTTCTCATGTGTGTGTTTATGAAGAGGAAGAGGTACGATGAGATGAAACTATTCTGTATGTTAGATGAGGCTGTGACAAAGGGGCCCTAGCTGTATGGTCCCTGTGACTGTAGCCAAGGATATGTGAAATGGTTGTGCAGAGTGCATATTTTGATCAGTTTTTTACTATAATTTCATTCAGTTTGGCATGTGGTTTTTCTAATTTGTTTGGTCAGTTTGAAGTAGCATATTGAGCTTAGTGTATTAAGCCTTCAAAGCTAAATACCGGCAAATACTATACTTGTTTTACAATTTTGGACTTGGACTCGAGAACATTGGACTCGGATTAGGACGTGGACTCGAGCCCCTCGGACTTGGACTTGGACTCGGACTTGAACTTATGGACTTGAACTTGGACTTGGACTCGAGCTAGTTGGACTCAACTACCAGACTACAGTCTTGCTTGTTATATAAATTTGTCATGTTAAGTGATAGAACCCTTTTATTTTGGAGACCACCGAAAACACTAGGCTGTAATGTTGTACCATTTGAAAAATAAATTTATCGAGGACAACGTAGTAATTCTAATTATTACCTAATTGTAAACATGTGTGAAGAATGCTGTGACTATAAGATGATTAGAAATACCTTTCAACCTATGTGTTGACTGGTTTATGGGTGCAGTAGAAATCGTCCGGTTTCTGATGATGACGGTCAGACTTTGAATTATATCCAAGACTCTAAAAGTTGTTATTTAATTTTTTTCTCCCGTTACTTTTACATAACCTACTTAGTATTTAGCTTTATCATAATCATTAGGTGTTTTCTCTTATTTTGTGGCGGTCAGAGGTCATTTTGTGGTCATCGGAGTACTGCCTCGCAACGCCCCACAATGACCAACCAGCTTACACCATCCGGCATCCCGGGACCGCCTATCCACATTAAGAGAACTTGACAAAAACTCTTTTTTCAGCAAGGAATTATACAACGGACGTTTTGGTTTCACAGCTCTTGATCAGGTTTTGACTAGCTACTGTCTTTGGTTATTGTGTAACTTGAAAAATGTCGTTACTACTATTAGTTTCGCTTTGATTACTTATATCTATATTTGAACAGTATATGAGTTACACACTTCAAAGTTCAATCTGATATCTTGATTTCATGCTCAGTACAATCATTGATCAGCTAACGCAACGTGTGCAACGTAAGAACAATCCTCCATCGAGTTGTATGTTAAGCATTTTCTTTATACACTGTCACGTGTCAACTACCGTGACTCCGCCTTTCATGACCATTCCGTAAAGCCTTCAACCCAAAGATTTCATTAGTTCTAGCGCCGCCACTACATCTAAGTGATGATGGGTTTCACCCAATTCTGTGCCCGAATTTTTGTCGTTTCCTGCCCGAATTCTCGACCTCAGAAAACTTTGGGGTGGAGTCTATCTCCCAGCCCCCCCCCCCCGCTTCGTACGCCTATGCTTTAGAGGTTTTTTTTTTTGACCGTTCAACTTGACATCGGAGGAAGTTTTGAAAATGAGCGTATGAAATTAAAAGACATTTCTGCAAAGTGTTTGTTCTAAAATTTTTCCTGACTGACAATCAATCATGCAATGAATTTTAATCTGAAAATTTTATTTCTGTTCCAGCATCTAAATGTTTTGCTGAGGGGCTGCCTATTATAGTCATCAACTCAGGTGCACTTTAAAATGAAAGTTTTTACCCCTCATATATAGTGTCTTTATATTTCATTGAAACGTGTAAAGATTTACAGACAAAAATATGAAAGACACCATTTGTGTTTATTCAGTTTAGTTTCCCTGCATCATGCATGGACGTCAACAGGTTCCATACCCCTTTTTTGAAAGTGGAGGAGACTGTCCGCTTCACACTTTTCCGAAGAACCCTAACAAAAATAGTAGCACATCTTCGATTTCATAGCTTGTGTTTTGCTGATTCAATGAAATCAAGTTCGAAAATTGTGAAAAACAGCTGTTTTTGGATTAAAATAGTCTGATAGTGGGAAAGTGTTTTGTATTACACATCAAATCATCTTACGTCCAAAGTTTTCCGTATTCCCCTGAGCCCCGGACTCCTAGCTTCTACGGCATCGTGGTTCGTACTTGAAATATTCAAGTTCGCCCCCCCCCCTTCCAGTTTTTAGAAGCTATTGACGCTATTGCCTGTACGATAAATCATATCTTTCATATTCTGCATTAGCAAGTAAAACTGCAATCTGACAATGAATAGGCCTAGCTAAAACCTGATGACACGAAGTTTGCTCTAACAAAAACATCTATATTTTCATCCTTTAAAAGTTGACAGTGGAAAATTCCTCAGAGACGACGTCGTGGTAGAAACCTCCTGTACGTAAAGACATTAATTAACTGCAAAATACCATGCACATCTCTCATAGCATGACGACTTTTAAAGGCTACAATTACAGAACGACTGGAAGGGCTAGAGTACCCCGCGAAGCGGTCTCTGTTTGCTCAGCTCCTCAGCTTCCCAACGAACAAGGAATATGCCATTGAGTCTGCTACGTAAGCAAGGGCTAGAGCTGCTTACGACAGTTTCACATCAAGACGGAAAACAGTGATTCTGAGCAAAATTAACAAGGTGCGATTGTTTAGCTTTGCTGGATCATGGAGCATAGGTAATGTCCTGATTAGGGAGTAGGAGAAACGTTCCCAAATCCCTTTTAGCCGTCGATCAAGACCGCCAAGACTGCATGGTTACATAGTCACCTTTTCCGTCTCAAATCACTGTTCACAAGAATTGCTCATATGGAGACTTGGACAATTTGTAACATTTGTTTTTCATTCAGCTTTCAAGGAATATTCTTTCAGAAATGTGGTGGGGCGATCCCATCCCCATCCTGGAGACCATCGTCAAGTTAGGAAGTGTTGTACGAACAATGCAACAGGTTCGTACGGAAGCCGAGAAGTTCGTGGTACAGAGTAAACGCACATCGATTTCTCTGTACCACCATATCCCAACACTGAGATTATACGGCAGAGAAATTAAAAAACAGAAGAGGGCGTACTTCAAGAACGTTTCATTATACCATGTAAAGTATTGCATATGCCCAAAATAAATGGACGACTTTCAATGCTACAAGAAAACAAAGTCGTCTAGACTGGAACAGTGTATTCGGCTCCGTTTGTTCTACCGTTAATAGAACAAACATGAAAATGGAGAAATACAGGGGAAAGTGTTTTGGTATTGGTAACTAATGCGAGAACCACAAGACTCAAAGGCTCATAAAAATTATACCAGGTAATGGAAACATTTGATATATCACCTAGACCAGCCTTTTGCTCATGTACTCGTTTTCGGGGGTCATCATGCTAACAATAACAATTTGATATTGATAAATTTTTGTGTATACGTCTTTCTAAAATCTTTGTATTTATTTCTGTGTATTCTTGCCGCTTGTTTTAGGCAATTCTGACGCAAGACACACCGTAGAGTACATTATTTTCTGTTTTAACTAGTGTGCTTAACTAGTATATGCATTTATGGTAGTCTCTTTAAAACGCAATATGAGTTCTGACAGCAAAAGGTTATCCCCTGAGCAGACATCTTAATTACAAATTTCATTGTCTGAATATTTCCGAAGTATGTGAAAGAGAAACAAATTGGCTTAACGTTTAGGTTATAAAGTCTAGATCAGTGACGCAGTTTTGACTGCGTTATGCATAGTACCCCTGCAGGTAGCTTGTTGTAAAAAAATCCTCCGTGACCTTTTATACAGAAGGCACTTGACTTAGCAATTTGTACAACATTGTAATACCATGAGTCAGTCAGTTCCAAGGTGTTATTCTCTACTGTTTATGTTTATGTGTGTTTATGCAGTGACCGACTCAAGGTACACTCACTACACCGGTGCACCCTAACCCCAATTAGTCCCTTAAAAAAAGGCCATTTTACACATGTATGCACCAAAACTTAATCTTTTCCACAACAGAACTCCTACTGTGCTGAAAAAGGTACAATTTCTCACTAAATTCAGGCGCGTATGAAAAATATTTCTACGGGAGCGGGGACGATATTCTGAAGACCTCACCCTACTGCTACAGAAATCTATAAATATAGCGCCTCTGGTAGCCGACGAAGTCGGTTGCGCGCCGGGATGAAGCGCCAAGCTGGGGCGAACCAGTTAACTAGCTGATTTCTCTGAACTTGAAATGTAGTGGTCGAAAGTCCTATTGGAGCTAGTGCCTCACCTCCCTTTCATGCCGTCATAAACACTTATCTCATGTTGAAAGATTTTTTATACTCACGGTGTACTATTGTTACACAATCATTCTGTTAAAATGTAAGATGTACATGTAAATGCTGGTTTAACTTTATGCTTACTGTATATACCATTCGCACGCTTACGCATGTTTTCGTTTCTCTTTTTCATGTCTTCCTTAGTAACAGTCTTTTCTTTCTGTTTCCTTTCTTGTTTTCGTTTCTTTTCATTTGGGGTGGGGGGGGGGGCTAAACGCTACTGATACACGCCTGTTAATATTGAATGGCTTGCCAACCATAATGACCGGAAGGTTGTATCTAACGCGCTCTACGTCTCCTGTCAATCTGAAAATTCATTCCATGCAGACAAAGCTAGCAACTTGAACCTCGAGTCGTGTACGAAGTCCATTTAAAATATTCCCCGATTAGGTCAAATTTATGATAACTCGAATAAAGGTCACGTAATTTACAAATTAGAGCTTTTAATGTTGAGGTACATGATTTTCCTTTGTCGAGGCAGATCTAGGATTCCAAGGGGGGAGTTTCCAGGTGGGCCAGGTGCGTAGCAATTGTTGGGCTAGACATGATTGCCGCGTCAGCGGCAATGCGAGCGCGACAGCGCGAGCCAACGTGCGTGGGGTGCAGGGGCCCGCTTAAGGGACCCTCGTGGGGTCCAGGGGCAAAGCCACCAGAAGCTCTAGCATTTTAGGCTTTTTAGGGGCTTTAATTTACAGAAAAAATTGTGATCAATTTCTGAGAACCACAAAGCCATCAACAGCCGCGGAATACCTTTTCAACAGATCGGTCCAGCTGCAGAATTGAACCAGATCTACTTCGTTGCAAGGCCACACTCCTTACTATTGCAACAGGCTACTGTCTCCCCTCCCTCCCCCAATCTTAATAGCTACACTCCAGCCAACAACCCCTATTAATATAAATAAAATTCGCCCCAAATTGCTAGTCATTTCGCCTTCACGTACCTACCAGTCCGCCCCTCGATTTTACTAACACTAGTTGTTGTAAAAAAATCGAATGTAGTTGATATTGTTTTTCCTCCCTCCCCCAATCTTAATAGCTACACTCCAGCCAACAACCCCTATTAATATAAATAAAATTCGCCCCAAATTGCTAGTCATTTCGCCTTCACGTACCTACCAGTCCGCCCCTCGATTTTACTAACACTAGTTGTTGTAAAAAAATCAAATGTAGTTGATATTGTTTTTCGATTATATTTTTTACGACAGCAGCAACAAAATGGCATGAGTTGTAGAAACGAAAGTGATGAGAGGACTCACTTGAACTGAATGACGCAACATAAAGATAATAAAAGAGACAGTGGCGTAAACGGGGGGGATTGGCCATGCCCCCTCACTGACGCCAGCTTTTTAGTACCTAAAAATACGTATATTTTTTTACACTAATTTTGCTTCGAAAGGTAGCATATGTGGCACCAGATTGCATGTAAGGACCCCCTTTTTTTCAATCATTTTCAAAGGGGAGGGGACACTACCTCCCCCGGGCCGGCGATCACACAACAACTGCATTCCCCCTCCCCTTGAGAGAAATCCTGGGTACGCCACTGAAAAGAGAAGAGGGGAAAAATCGGAAAATGGGACTCCAAAAAAAGAGAGCTGCATCACAAAAAAAGTGTTCTTTAAAGAAAATATGAACGCAAACGAAAAAATGTGGTATTTCACAAAAAAGGAATAATGCCGATGCCAAAAGAGAAGAGAGAAAATGAGACCCCACCCCCCACCCCCAGAAAAAAAGATGTGCTGAACAAAAAGACGTTCTTTCAGGAATTTCAAAATATGAACGCAAAATGAAAAAGAAATCGTTATTTCCATACATACACAAAAAATATGTATGAACTTTTGCAGCTAGTATATCTTACAAAGGACACAACATAAAGGATGAAAAGGCACAAAAATGCCAACAATTACAAAGGTGTATGGCCAATAAATTAGGGAGTGAACTAGTCTATCCTTGGGGGCGAGCTGGTAGGTCTTTGGTACGAACTGGTCATCGCTTGGGGGCGAACTAGTTTTGGAGGGCGAACTGACAAGGCGTCAAAACGACCGTAAACCGTTGCCAAAGCTACGGTCAGCACATAGCCTAGGGAGACCTATTCTAGTCATGTTAACTTTAATTATATTGCAAGGGCTAGACTGTCGTTATTAACATGATGACTCGAAAACGAGTTCATGGTACAATTTTTAAAAGCCGTTGAGTCTCGTGGTCCTCGCATAAATTACTAATATCAAAACACTTTTACCTGTAATCTCATGATTTTTATGTTTGTTCTATTAACGGTAGTATAAACGGTGCCGATTGCGTTATTCTTGTCTAGACGGCTCTGCTTTCTAGTAGCATTGAGACTCGTCCATATATGCAATACTCTACATGTTATAATGAAACGTTCTTGAAGTACGCCCTCTTCGATTTTTTATTTCTCTGTCCCATAATCTGTTGAAATGGTGGTACAGAGAAATCGATGTGCGTTTTCTCCGTACCACGAACTTCTCGGCTTCCGTAGGTTCGGGTTGTATCGATTTTGACAATCACATCGGGAACTTAATCCTCTTTCTTTAAAGCTAGAAGTCTCTCTCTGTCTTGTGGTTAGAACTGAGTTTAACGGGATGATAATAATGAGAAGTAACTTAACAAATGGGAGACCGGTCACACACTTAACAACAAGGAGATTCAGAAAACTTTTTAAAAACTAAATGATTCTTGCTGTCTTTCATTATCAATGCCTCTGTCCTGCTGGTAAATATGGAAAGCATAAAAACCATACACCTACCTCGAAAGTTCTTAAAAAAAAGAGGTGCAAAGTGGTAGCAAAAATGCCATAAATAAACCTCATACTATCTCTTTATCTTATAGGAGAATTTTAATAATCTACCTAGAGAAGAGAAACAGTTGGTTTACATAATTCTGGTGGGTTGAACTGTGAATTGCGTCCTCGTTGACATTTTTCGGTGCGTTCCGCGCACATTCATCTTCTCCAATTGTTGTCCTTTCTTAACTTCACATCAAACAAAATAAACTTTTTGCAAAACTCCATAGAAACCTTCTATCCTAGACACCATCAATCCCGCTGTATCTTAAAGAAATAGTTCCAATTCTCCCAATAAGTAGCTTGTAGCTCCTCCCATTACTTTAAAATGCTCCTGCTTGTGCAGACACAAACCTATTTTATTGCTTAAGGCCATGTCCTGGTGAGCATACAAGACTACAACGTGTAATCCGAACACCCTTTCTGGATTGTGTGGAATGTGAGGTACTCTTTATCTTTCGAATTTTCAACCTTTGATGTCAATCAAAGAGCAGTTACCAACTGAGAATTTTGATACCACCACATATAAAAATATTCTTTGGGGTGACGAGTCTTTGTCTTGAAACTTGCTTTATCCGATGGTCTTTTTTTTTTGTTCCACCCCTTATTCTCAAAACTTCCGTAGTGTACTATTTTATTTTGTCAAAGATCACCTTCAAAAGAGGGTAATGAGTTAATCTTTCTTGACGCAGTTACTTTGTCATTTTGTCGGGAATGTAAACATCTATCTGTCGGGACAATGTCCAGCACGCCCCCGCCCCCTCCCCCACCTCCTGCCCAATCATCAATCCTTAGGAACCCTCCTGAACGTAATCACGAATCACTCAACTAAACACCAAAACTTAAAAATATTTTATAACGTCTTCTCAATGTCATCAAATGAGAGAACGCACCCGCACGTGATCTTACCTTTGAATACAAGACGGGGTGATAATGAGTATTCGTATCATCTAGAAGACTATCCAACTCGTCTTCCGTCAGAAGAAGTGGTGAGCCGTCAGTGGTCATGATAGCATTTACGTATTCATCAACCGTATCTAACCAAAACGTTTTGTTGCAAGTCATATCTATACTCCCGAGAGAATATAGATAGAACAAAATGGCGGCGGCTTCCTTAAATCCATCTTCCGATAGCTCGATCACATTACCTTCACCGACTGTTTCGTAAACATGGTCAGTTAAAGCTGATGTACACTGCACACAAAAAATACGAAAGCCTCTGTAATTTAGGAATACAAAATGCCTGTTTCTAATCAAGCAGTTTGGCACTGAGTGATCAGTACTATTATAAATACGTTATAAATACGTTGCAATCCTATATATCTCTTATTTAGTCACTAGAAATGAAATTTTAGATAAACAGTAACCTTTAGGAGTAACGTTTGGTTCGTTCAGCCCCTTAGCTTTTTGCCAGATAGTCTTGGGAACTTTGAGAAAAAAAAACTGAGAAACTAAATTAAGTTTCTCACAAAAATTAATTTTATTCTAATCTAATAAATGTTTAACTAGGCCTATTTACCAAAACACTAAGTGTGACATCATATTTGCAAATTCATTCTATGGATATATCACAATGGACCAGGCTGTGTTATTTGATAACTACATGGCATAACCAACTTTTACGTTAATAGCTCCGTACAAACGGTGAGAAATCGCAACCATGATGTATATAGCATGTGGATTCATAAATATGACAACGACGTGGGCGCGAACTAAGCGTAACCCATTTACAACAAGGCGAAAACATGACACCGCTGAAAACGGCCCAACACAACAGGAATCAGGTGCAACTAACGAAGTACTATCTTCCATGGTGCACGTTCCCTTTTCTTTTCTTGTAACTCAATATTTTTACAGCCATGATTTCAAAGATAGAAACCGATCCACGCAAGTGCCCTCCAGTCATAATCTTTGCCCACAAAATCTGAACGGCTGGCAACACGCGTGCCTGGAACACAAACTGAAGCGCGGGTCACACTACAGCGATTTCGGATCAGATTACAATCCGATTTTTTTTTTAGTTTTAGTTAAAATCTTCTCCATCTCTCGTCGGAAAGAACCAAAAATTTGCCACTCTGTGTAAATATATGATTTGTATCAGAGGACTATGCAAATGAAATGTAACGTAGTTATTTCGTGACGCCACATCGACAGAAAGCTTTTATCGGACTACGCGTGTCCGATTAAGGCTGTCCGTCGATGTGACGTCACGAAATAATTAGTATTCATTTCTTTTTCATAGTCCTCTGATACAAATCATATATTTACACAGCAACTGAGGCTCCAACGGATGCAATAGGTGCCTGAAGGATTGGGAGGGTGATTTTGTGTTAGCCAGAAGGGATACAAGGGCACAGAGAGTTTAGACCCAC